>JABUQX010066906.1:0-2500 GCA_015478945.1 Trachelipus rathkii | reverse complement strand
AAATTCACCTTGCTTATCCTTGATATTGCACACTTTTCTCTTTGATCCTCTAAACGTTTTTGTCAGTCTAAAAATCCTCTTCCTTTTTGCCCTCACATCTTCCATAATTTCTTCCCCCTCTCTCTTTGCTGCCTTTTCTTTTACTCTTCTTTTCACTCTCTCTGTTTCATTTCTTACCTCCATATACTGGGCCCTTGTCTGTGTAGTTCTATTTTTCAACCACCTTCTCATCAATACTGCTTTCTTCTTTATTGCCTCCTTCACTTCTTCAGTCCACCGTCTCTTGTGTCTTTTCCTCGTTAAACCTACCCATCCTTTGCCCAGGGTCTTCTCTGCTGGTAAACTCAAGGTATCACTTTAGTATACTCCAGGTATCACTTTCACATTTCTTGTTAGCATACTATCAGACGATATTATATAGTCGATAATAGATCTCTGATCGAATTCTCTTGTGATATTGTTCCATCTATATCTTATGAACCTATGTGAGGTCCTCTGTTGTAAAAAACCATTCATGATCTTCATTCCCTTCCTTAAACAGAAATCTATCAACATCTCTCCTGCAATATTTCTTATCTCCTCTCCATACTGTCCCACCATTCTCTCCACCTCGTCTCTTCTCCTCCCCACTCTTGCATTGAAATCTACAATATATATATATATATATATATATATATATATATATATATATATATATATATATATATATATATATATATATATATATATATATATATATATATATATATATATATATATATATATATATATATATATATATA
This sequence comes from Trachelipus rathkii, assembly GCA_015478945.1. NCBI lineage: Eukaryota > Metazoa > Arthropoda > Malacostraca > Isopoda > Trachelipodidae > Trachelipus > Trachelipus rathkii. The sequence goes on along the minus strand of JABUQX010066906.1, from coordinate 1,718 downwards.
AGTTTGATAATTTGGAAAATGTATCGAGTATCGATTATCGATTTTTTCCGATACATCTATAGAAAAAGCATAAAGCGATACCGATACTCGATACATTTAGGAATTGTCTAAGCGATACCGATAACCGATACAAATGTATCGATCGATACGTATCGCCGATGCATGTATCTAGATACTGCCCATCACTGCTTATAACATACTTTCTCACTCCGTGTTAGCGCGGAAGTAATGTAACACTCCATTATAACTTTGTAAAAATTTTATTTTATGGTCGTACTTATGCTAAGATTTGCGCGAGCAAAATTCTAGCATAAGTCGAAATGAAATAATATATAAACCCGACCTGTTGAGATACCCTTCAGTCAGATTAAATTAACAATAAGAAGAATCAGAAAAAATAAATCTCACTCAAGATACTCTCTCCAGAACTCCTCCAAACTTAAAAACGCAGCTTTCGGCAAGAGAGGTAAATTTCAAGGAAGGGCTGCGACTCCGAAACTCCGATCACAAATTTTCGCAACAAGAAGTCAGGCAAGGTGGTAAACTCGTTGGAAAGTCCGTGACTCCGACCGCTCACGAAGCAGAGTATATCAAATTAGAATGGACTTTGTTACTTTCTTTTTACTTTCATTGATAATATCTTTACTTATGTTGAATAAAAACATCATTTCAAATATGGATTTTTAAATAACCATCATCCTCATATATAGGGTGATTGCTCACAAGAATTTACCAAAATAGCAAGCCTAGCCCTTTATATATATATATATATATATATATATATATATATATATATATATATATATATATATATATATATATATATATATATATATATATATATATATATATATATATATATATATATATATATATATATATATATATATATATATATGTATATATATTTAGTTGTCATCACCACTATAAATATATATATATATATATATATGTATATATATATATATATATATATATATATATATATATATATATATATATATATATATATATATATATATATATATATATATATATATATAAGAAATATGTGTGTGCCTTTGTATGTGTATATTTGTGTGTGTGGTGTGTGTTTAAAGGCAGAAATTTGAAAAATCCTCCGTAATGGATTTCAATCCCATGTGATATATTCTTTCAATCATTTCGACTCTGATTTTTAATCCTATCAATTGGGCGAATATTGACAATGAATTTTGAATGAAATATTTTTTGAATTTGGAGCGCAAGTCAATTGGAAATAAAACGGTAAATAAACAATATTGGAATCATATATCGTTGGATATAGCCATAATGAAAACTAATTTTTCGGTTAATAATAATAATAATAATAATAATAATAATAATAATAATAATAATAATAATAATAATAATAATAATAATAATAATAATAATAATAATAATAATAATAATAATAATAATAATGATATCACTGGCCAACAAAAAAAAATTTTTTTTTTTGCTGCCAAGGATATTTTATCGAATTTATAGTATATCGGGTGTGCTGATTTCAGAAATGACATTAGTTTTCCAAGATTGGCTCTAGTTCTTGAGATACAGGGTGTTCCAGATATACTCTTATACAAATATCTTTTTTAATGCCTATTTTACAGTAATATCGTTTTATTTCTTTTGAAAGGGCTACCTTTTTTATATATACTTTATTTTTTTTTCTATTTTCAGAACACTATCAGTGAAGG
>JABUQX010066904.1:25000-30000 GCA_015478945.1 Trachelipus rathkii | reverse complement strand
TATTATTATTATTATTATTATTATTATTATTATTATTATTATTATTATTATTATTATTATTATTATTATTATTATTATTATTATTATTATTATTATTATTATATTAATATTATTATTATTATTATTATTGTTATAATAATAATAATAATAATAATAATAATACACACACACACACACACACACACACACACAATAATAATAATAATAATAATAATAATAATAATAATAATAATTATTATTATTATTCTTATAATAATAATAATAATAATAATAATAATAATAATAATAATAATAATAATAATAATAATAATAATAATAATTTTATTATTATTATTATTATTATTATTATTATTATTATTATTATTATTATTATTAGTAGTAGTAGTAGTAGTAGTAGTAGTAGTAGTAGTAGTAGTAGTAGTAGTAGTAGTTGATAATGCCGTAAAGTTAATAAATCATATATTTTGCTTCCGAATTTTGTTATTCTTCTGTAAATATTTTAAACTGTAATTATATATTATCGAACGAGTGTACACTACTCACGCGTACACACATACACGTACACATACACATGCTGCAGTGTTTCGGAAAGATAATTCAAGCGTGAGCAAATTGTTATTATATTCTCTGCCAACAGTGACGTTATGGGGATTTTTAATTCTTAAAGATTTGTTTGTGGACATTTTGATCAGGGATCAGTTCCAGTTTTTAGTGGAAACAATGACTTGAAATTATTTTTACCATGGGAGTCGGGAATCAGAAGCCGAGGGGTCAAAGATTCCAATATTTTCGGAATCAGAAGCCGAGGGGGTCAAAGATTCCAATATTTTCAAAAGTTTGTGACATGCATTTATATAATTTTCGCAAAATCATGTCATACGAATATTTGCCTATGGGGATTCTTGTCTTCCTCCCCTTCCCCCTGGTCCGTGAATGGTGGGAGAAATATTCTCCTAACTCGTAAACTAAGATTAAAAATTTTCAAAATATTTTTCGTGAAAAATTTGTAAGGAAAAAGAAAAAAAAAACATATGAAGCGTTTTATAAAATATGCATTGTTTGTAAAATTTACGATCTGCAAGTTCCATTTTCAGTACTGTACCGACATTTTCTTTCAGTACTGTACCGATATTTTCTTTAAGTACGGTACCGATATTTTCTTTTAGTACGGTACCGATATTTTCTCCAATCGATGTAAAGACCTAGTTTCATGAATTTATTTCATTTCATAATTTTTAATGATTAATTTAATAATGTAATTTATTTAATTTGTCTTGCCAGCCTTTTATTCAGTAGAGATTAATCCAATATATATATATATAATATATATATATATATATATATATATATATATATATATATATAGATAAGATCTATATATATATACATATATATAAATATATATCTATTTTATGTATTATTATTAATATATTATATATATATATATATATATATATATATATATATGTTTTTATTAGAATTATTATTCTTACAATAATTATTATTACTATTTTGTGTAATACCTTTAAAAATTATTATATATATATATATATATATATATATATAATATATATATATATATATATATATATATATATATTTTTTTTTATATTATATATATATAAAGAATATATATATATATATATATATATATTATTATATATATATATATATATATATATATATATATATATATATATATATATATATATATATATATATATTTTGTTAATCTTCTGCTTTTACGAAAACGGTAAACCTCGAGATATTGTGCCACCGCAGCAGATCGGGCCCAAAGACCCGTTAGAATAGGCTAATTAAAGTTGCATCTGATGTCCGTTAAGTCAGGAAAGTATAGTAAGAGATGTTCTGTATCGTCGTTAGTCTGGGAAAGGCATCTTTGACAGTGGAGGGAAGGTGCTTGATTAATTTTAAATTTATATTCTTGAGGGGATGATGGGAGGGAGGGTAGGATGGTGCCGAAAGGGGAAACGGTTTGACGGTCTAAGGTCAGTTCTGTAGGAAATATTTTAGCTGGACACTTTCGAAGTATGGAGTTATCTGGATAAGCGGAAACGGTTCTTAAAGTTAGCGGATTGTGGATGTGTAATAATACTGGGAGTGTTAGGAGGGAAGGCTCAATTTATTGTAAAATTGACGGCTTACCATGTCCAGATGGACATTTAAAGGTAGCATTTTTGTTTCAGTTAGTAGATGATGGGTGTAGCGGGATGGTAGCTTGTTATCCTGAGAGCTTTATTTTGTTTGATTATTAATTTCTAAATATTGGATTGTGAATATTGTAGGAGCCCAGGCAGGTGATGCATGATTTAGGAAAGGGAGGAGATATTGTCTGTATACGATGAGGGGATAAAGTGAGGGGATATTGTCAGTATACGATGAGGGGATAAAGTGACGGGATATTGTCTGTATACGATTGTGAGGGTTTCTATATGTTGACCAAAGTTTGTTTCCAGTTAGATAGTTAAAGTTTTCAGAACATTGAGTTTATGTGTGACTCTTGAAGTGATATTGTTGATGTGGGGGGTGAGTGTCATATGTGTATCAAAGGTCAACCGAATTATGTTGGTTGTTTGTTTATTAAGAAGGAGTCTATTGTTTTATAGAAAAATTGCTGGATGGGTGTTAAATTCTTCTGTCTGGGGTGAGTAAGGTAAAAGTGGATTTTTTGAGGTGATTCAATCATTCGGTTTGTTGTTAGCAACTGCTTCGGTTGGATTATATATCGTTGCGGTTCTCTGCCTGCTCTGCATTTTGTGCTGTTGATGTTAGATCGTCAGTTTAATTTTTAACTTTTATAAAAGTGGAAGTGGGATGAGAGAGGTCGTGCATAAAATGGTTAAAGAGTGTGTGAAAGAATGACTCCCTGGGAGCTAAATTATATAATTTTTATTATATAATTATATATAATATATTATATAAATATAATATTATATATTATATAAATTATATTATATAATGACTCTGCCTTTGCGACCGGATAGGAGATTTGCTATTTTATATATCTCTCTTTGAAGGTTATATCTGCATTTAAGACTTTTTCTATTAAAAGGTGCCGTGGAACTGTATCAAATGCTTTATTGACGTCTATTGATACTAGGAGAGTATTTTGAGGTGGAGGAGTTTGGCTAAAACTCGTGAGGATGTGTATTAAATCGGTTAGGAGAGTGGTAGTAAAGTTCTATTGTGGATTAATTTTTCGAGTACTTTAGATATTGTATAGATAATGATATAGGTTCATACGAAGCTGGGTTATTGCATGGTTTGTTTAGTTTTAATATAGATATTAGTTGTGACTGTTTCCATAAAGGTAGTATAGTGTTGGTTTGCCATGAAAAGTTTTATATTTGTTTTGGGGCTGCAATAACATTAGTTCCTATGTGTATGAGGTGTATGTATATATATATATATATATATATATGTATATATATATATATATATATATATATATATATATATATATATATATATATATATATATATATATATATATATATATATATATATATATATATATATATATATGGTAATTCTGTATAGATTATTTAATTATTTTTAGCGTATGGCGAAAAATCGATATTTTTTCGATAATCCACTTTTTTTTCATTCCATGCAAAAGATGTAAAAAACAGCCACATTTACTTTATTCATATCATATATATATATATATATATATATTATTTATATATATTATATATATTATATATATATATATATATATATATATATATATATATATATATATATATATATATATATATATATATAGACATTTTGATCCCAACAGCAAGATTTATATATACATATATGCTACATATATATATATATATATATATATTATAGTTATATAGTTATGCTATATATATATATATTGTTGTTATATATATATTATATATGTTATATATATAATATTTATATATATATATATATTATATTGCTGTTATTATATATTTTATATATATATATATTATATATATATATATATATATATATATATATAGTTAGTATATATATATATAATGTTATTGCTATTAATATATATATATATATATATATATATATATATTATTAAGTTATATATTATATAGATATAAATATATATATATATATATTATATAAATCTTATCTCTGATCGCGAATATGGCTTTCGTAAGAAACTCTCTACTGTTCTCTGTCCTTCAGTATTTCGGTGGATTTTTTTCTTCGGCAGTAGACAGACATATTGAAAGTCTTTGATAGAGTTTGATACAAAGCTTTCACTTCTAAGCTTCCCTCTTTCGTCATCTATCCTTCTCTTTGTGACTTTCTCTCTGATTTTCTTTCCGGTCGTTCTATAGAAGGTGTTGTAGACAGACGCCGTTCAACTTTAAAATTTGTAAATGGTGGTGTTCCTCAGGGTTCTGTCCTATTAATAACTCTCTTTTTACTTTTCGTTTATAGCATCCTCTCTATTACTTCTTCACCTATCCACTCCTATGCTGACGGCTCCACCCTTCATTACACCTTTTACATTGAATGATGTTCCTCCGAGCCGCAATTGACTTGCGCTAGAGGAGTAGTCTTGGAGCAACGAATCTCTGATCTTTCTCAAATTTCTAATTGGGGCATTAAGAGCAAGGTAGTTTTCGGTGTCTCAAAAACTCTGTTCCTTTATCTTCCTAGTGGACAATTTTTCACACAACTATAAAATCTTCTTCGAAAACACACAACTCAAACCTTCGTCTGTTCTTAATGATCTTGGTGTTTCTTTTTATCGTGATTGAAGTTGGAATGATCACATTACTTCTCCTTTTAAACAAACTTATAAGAGGTTGGGTGTTCTGAGACGCCTTAAGAATTTCTTAACGTCATCATAGTTGCTTTCATTTTATATGGGTGTCGTTTGCCCTTGTATGGAGTACGCCTCACACCTTTCGGACCTGGGGTGTTTCCACTCACACAGCTCTCATATAAAAGATGGAGTCTAGGGCTTTTCACCT
>JABUQX010066904.1:0-10000 GCA_015478945.1 Trachelipus rathkii | reverse complement strand
AAAATTTTATTCAAAATTCAGTTCTTAATAAATCAATAATTAAAAGTAAAAAAAAATTATTAAACATGCTGGAAATCTCCCACAGCTTTAGGATTTATATATATATATATATATATATATATATATATATATATATATATATATATATATATATATATATATATATATATATATATATTTTTATTAAATATATATATATATATATATATATATATATAATATATATATATATATATATATATGTATATATATATTGTCAAAAAAATTGTTTAAAATGTTATATAATATCTAAAATAATTGAGTTTAAATGTATTTTTTTAAAGTGTTTTAAAATTGCTCAAATATGTTAGTGAAGCTTAAAACATTGTAGAAAATGGGAAATCAAGGAGAATTAAAAATAATGGAAAATCATTTTATACGAAAATAATATATTTCATATTTTATAAACTTAAAATGTAGTTCATATTCATAATTATATTAAACATATGATTATATATTATTTAATTTATTATAATACAATTTTTTTTTTAAATAAAATTAATAGTTAAGTTGTACATAGCTTTGTCTATTATTTATCGAAGAAATAATCTCTCTCTCTCTCTCTCTCTCTCTCTCTCTCTCTCTCTCTCTCTCTTCTTCTCTCTTCTCTCTCTCTCTCTCTCTCTCTCTCTCTCTCTCTCTCTCTCTCTCTCTCTCTTCTCGTCGCAGATGTCACTCCACTAGAGTCCAGAACGACGAGAAAAATTTATATATTTTAAAAACTAATGTACATTACTCGATGGCATCGATCTTTGTACATATATATTAAAGATGATGTTTAATAAAATTAACCAGACACAAATGACTGATTTAAACACCTGACTATTAGGAGAACTTTAAAAAGGGTTATAACGACTTATATTGCTGATTCATTAGCCCCGAGTAGCTAGCGTCATATATAGCTTCTGTAAGCAAAAGAAAGCTACATGAAGCTAGTATCTGTCTATTTAAGTTCTACAATGTAAAAGGGTTTATTACGTGGAACTTCAAAATCACACTCAATTACTGCCTGTGCAGTGGAGGAACAAAAAGAAGATATAACTACACTCCATATATTATATATATTATATATATATATATATATATATTATATATATATTATATTATATTATATATATATATAATATATATAATATATATATATATATCATCTGTACCTAGCTTCCCCTTAACACTTTAGGGTGGGGTGGTCCAAACATGCACCGGAAATCTGAGGCATGCATTAGCAGCTCTAGTGTATTAGTGTATTAAAATAAATAGTAACCGGACCCAAAACCCAGCTGATCATCATCAACCTATGGTTATATATATATATATATATATTATATATAGTATATATATTAATATTATATATATATATATATATATAGTATTATATATATATATATATATTATATATATGGTAATGCCTCCAAAGGAAGCTGGGAATTTTGTTCAGATTGCTTGAATTTTTTTCTTCTGCTCAAATTTACTCGAGTTATATAAGGGTCTTATTCGCCCCTGTATGGAATACTATTCTCACATTTGGGTGGATCCGGTTCCACCCTCCTTTTAGATAGAGTTGAAGCTAAGGCTAAGAAGCTTATAAACTGTCCCATACTTTCTGACTTCCTTGACCCTCTTTCTCTGCAACGTGACGTTGGTGCCCTATCCCTTTTCTATAATTATTACAACGGCAGGTGCTCGAGTGAATTGACCTCTCGCGTTCCTCCACCACTGTGTCGCCTTTGTAGCACAAGAGGTGCCTTGTTCTCACATGAAAATTGTGTGAATATTGGACACTCAAGGATCACTCGATTGTTGGTGCCTCCTTCTTTCCAGCCACATTCTGTTTTGTGGAATTCCTTGCCTTTTTCCTTATTTAATCTTCTCTATTTAAGTCCCGCGTCTGCGCTCACCTGAGGGAATTACGTTAGGCAAGGGACAGGGTGGGTTTACTTTCCATTTATTTTAAATTTTTTTTCTTTAAGTATTTTTTTTTGTTTGATATATATATATATATTTTTTTGCCTACTGCTTTTGAAAAGGGCCCTGCCCGTGAGTGGTGGTATCATGTAAACTATATATATATATATATATATATATATATATATATAATATATATATATATATATTATATATATATATATATATTATATATATATATATATATATATATATATATATATATATATACTATATATATAATATATATATATATATATATATAATATATATATATATATCAGTATATATATATACTATATAAATATATATATATATATATATATAGTATATATATATAATAATATTAATATATATATATATAATAATTTTATTAATAATATACTATATATATATATATATATATATATATATATATATATATATATATATATATATAATCTCTCCATGCTGGTGTCGAACCCGAGCTCTTGCATTGCTATGCAAGTGTTTTACCTAAAAGGAGGCTCCAACTTTAGAATAATATTCACTCTCTTCTCAGAAAAAAAGTTGTCAGTGACTTCTGATAGAGCCTCTCCTCTCAAACTCGGGTCAAAGGTCAAACAGCGCTCCACTCAGAGAGAGGATGTATCATCAACATTCTCAATTTTAAATCTGCTAATGCCCTACGCAGTTTATTAATATATTATATATATATATATATATATATATATATATATATATATATATATATATATATATATATATATATATATTATATATATATATTAATCTCTCTTTGTGGGTTTCGAACCCAAGCCCTCTCGCTGTTATGCCTCGGAAGGGATCTGTCAAAGGTGACATTCATCCTCCTTCCAAACTGTTCATTTAACTCTTTTTCTACCTAAGTATGCAATTTTTAGTCTTCCTTTTTTTAATTCTATATATTTCCATACACCTTTCTTTTGAAACCACATAATTGGCTTTTAGCACATTTAATTGGTTCTCTTTTTTTTACCTATAGTCGCTTGCATCCAGGGTTGTGGAGTCGGAGTCGGAGTCGGAGTCGCGGAGTCGGGGAGTCGGTAGTTTTGAAGAGAGTGGAGTCGGAGTCGGAGTCGGAGTCGTAGTCAGAGAAGGCAATTTTGAAAAGGATGGAGTCGGAGTCGGAGTCGGTAATTTTGAAGAGGGTGGAGTCAGAGTCGGAGTCGGAGTCGGTAATTTTGAAGAGGGTGGAGTCGGAGTCGGATTTTTTTTGAATCGACTCCACAACCCTGCTTGCATCACCTCTTCATTCCACCATTCACTATTGACATTCTTACTTCGCATTTTAACACATCCACATACTTCTCGTGCACTACTAATAAAGGCTTCCTTCATTTGGGTCCAGATTTGTTCAGTTTCATCCTGTTCACATTCAACTGATTTTTTTGCAAATACTCTCACATATTTTTCCTTACAATCTTATTCATATAACTTCTCACTCTTAATTTTCCACATTTTCTACCTTATCTCTTTCCTCTCCATCCATGCTCCCACTACCTTAATCTGACATAAAACAACATAATGACTGATATGCCATCTCCAACCCCCTCACTCATTTAACATTCATCACATATTTCAACATCTCCTTCACCAACACAAAATGAAACTTACTTTTCACTTCTATACTGTCTCTACCTGCACCAAATCACGTATACTTATAGAAAGTCTTGTGCTCGAAGGATGTATTACTTACAAACATACCTCTCTCCTCACAGAAATCAATCACCTTCCAACCATTCTCATTTTTTCTCGTAACTCCAAAAGCACCTGTTATACCATCACTTTTACGATCACCCATCCAACCAACCATTCAAGTCACCCAACATAATTAATCTTAAGCTCCTTCTCATCCCGTCCAAATCATCATTCAGATTTTTCGAGAAAATTGCTCTTCTCAACATCACCATGAGATAGACCATATGATACAGCCACACGTACCTTGGCCTTCTCAAACTATGATTTAACGATTTGTATTTTAGTACTCACAAAAACAAAATCTACCATAGCTTTGTGCCACAAATCACTAATCAGAATTGCAACTCCTTCTCTCCCATTCTCATTCTTCTGCACTCCAGCACACATATTTCACCCCACATCACTCATCTTCACCATTTAACTCCATCTTTCTTTCAGTCACAGCAAGAAAATCAAATTTACCTATTCTAAATATATCCAACACCTCTCTGCTCTTCTCCTTGTCATTTATTCCTCCAACATTCCATGTGCCCAAACGATTCATACAGTTCCGCCGAAATATACAAGGTCGCTTTCAGCGATCGCGACAGGCCAGAGGCATGCATAAACATTCCTAGCAAAAAGATAAGCGATATGGGGTCGCCAATCCAACTACCACTGTCCTTTTAGTCCCTTCATAGGACATGCAAAACGTACGCTGTGAGAATTATTTCCTCCACCACGCACAGGGATATATGAAAAATTGTTGTCTGTAAGAGTAGTAGTGTTTTATGGTTTATATATATATATATATATATATATATATATATATATATATATATATATATATATATATATATATAAATATATATATATATATATATATATATATATATATATATATATATATATATATATATATATATATATATATATATTTGTGTGTGTGTGTGTGTGTGTGTGTGTGTGTGTGTGTGTGTGTGTGTGTGTGTGTGTGTAGGTGTGTGTGTGTGTGTGTGTAGTTGTGTGTCCTATCTGCGTGTATTTGTATTTTTGAACACGACATGAGAGGTGTTATCCGTATTTTAAATTAAAAATTCCCGCCTTAGTTCCGGTTTTCAAAAATATAGGATACAGAACATGACGAGTTCGTTATCAATTTCCGAGGACTTTTGTAGACTGGAGCTTATTTCTGAACTCTTATTTAAAGACATTTTCATGCAGAGGAGAATCATTTCCTGGCGTGAAGCTTCGTTGGCTTCGATATCCTGTTTAAGGGATTATTGTTATCGTCTTAATAAAAAAAAAAATTTGCTTGTGACTTACGCTAACTAACTCTTATTCAATTAATAGATATTAAAAATGTCTTTTGATTCATTATAATAATAATAATAATAATAATAATAATAATAATAATAATAATAATAATAATAATAATAATAATAATAATAATAATAATAATAATAATAATAATAATAATAATAATAATAATAATAATAATAATAATAATAATAACAATAACAATAATAACAATAACAATAATAACAATAACAATAATAATAATAATAATAATAATAATAATAATAATAATAATAATAATAATAATAATAATAATAATAATAACCCCAGTCGATCGCTCACCTTGTTGCGGTTGGGGGGCTCTCTGGGATGCTGTTGGGCGGGATATACGGATATACCACCCGCCCTTCAGCGTCCTAGAGCGAAGAGGCGTTTTTTTTTTTTTTTTTTTTTTTTTTTTTTTTTTTTTTTTTTTTTTTCGGAGGGGGCATCTGGCGTCATCTGTGCTGAAGGGGTGTGAGCCGCATCACCTGTTTGTGATTCGGTGCACACGACCCAGCACCAGGTTTGGGTCTTTTTCCCTGACCCCTCTGGAACATCTATAATAAGAGACTCCCCGCCGCACTTAGCGCGGTCCTCCGGGCACAAACCTCATAGGGCTCGACACCCATGAGACCCCTTTAATATAATATACACATGGATAACCTTACGAAGTTGGATTTAAAGATTCTCGAACCTGGACCGATAAATGGACTTACTCTTTGAATTGCACTTCGAACATTGATGCCGTGTCTCCCCCACTTCACCTGGAAGGCCTCTGCATCAGTCGCCTGGCACGCCCCCCGCATCCCAGGTGCCCAAACGTTCCAGGGCAATCCCGCAAAGGTGCCCCCTCGTCACAGTCGTTCTCATTCGTTCACTCAATATGCTGCCCCTCCAGGAATGTCAGCAGATACATCATTCCCGATGTATCATTCTGCGATCCACTACCTCCAAAGCTCTTACTGTGAGCTCATAACCATTATTTTTATTCATGCGCTTGAAAAAGCTTTAGGCGTTGAAGATCCTCAGTCACATTAATGAGAAATGGGTCCACATTCTCGTACAAGCTACTACCCGATATCAAAGTTCTATTCTCTGTCATCCCTAACGTCTCTTGCAGATATTCCTCTTATTTCTACTCCCGATGAAATAAGAAACACATCTAAAGGCACCATTTACTGTTATGAACAGAAAGACGAAGATACAGCTGTCATCATGGGAAATCTCCAACAGAAAAGATTTTCCGTTACAAACGTTTATAGATTTCCCCCTCGTCGGGAAACTCCTGACAAACCAAATCCTCGTTTACTGCTGACCTTTAATACCCCTCATCCACCTACAAAGGTCACAATAGGGTTTACAAGATACAGTGTTCGCACGTTTGTCCCTCGACCCAGACGTTGCTTCAAATGTCAACGGTTTGGTCATCCCCAAAAATACTGTAGGGGACCGGATGAAATATGCCCAGTCTGCGGAGAATTATTTCACACTCCTTGTGATACCACTAACTGTAGAAACTGTGGAGGACCCCACAGTGCTTCTTCTTTCAAATGCCCCATCTTACCTGTTTGAACAGGAGGTTCTGGAATTATGCACCATACACAAAATGAAGCAGGAGAGATGCCATTCGCCAGCTTGATGAAAAATATCCTACAAGACCAAAGCGATCCTACGCCACAATCACTGCTGCCCCCACTCCCCAGCGTGCTAATCCACCCACACAAACTCATCCCAGCAGAACTCCTCCCCAAAATCCCAGTGAAACTCAGGCAGCTACTGTATCCCATCTGCCTGTATTGTCCACGCCACCGACTCCTCAAATTGAAAAAAAAGCAGCCCTTGACTCAATCTCTTGTCCAAAAAGCCATTAACAACCCTATCCCGAGTACTAACCTTCAACAAACCAGCAATGAAACTGAGCTGGTTCATCCAACACAAATCTTGGAAAACACTTCTTTTCAAGACACACTGTCCCATACCTACCCAATGAGTTCTCCAAACTTATGTAAGAGGACTGTCTCTTTGTCTCTTGATTCACCTCCCACCGTTACTCAAATTCCTGTAAAAGATGTCCCCAAAGGCAAAGAAAAGAATAATCGCCAAGCTAAAGATTATTCGTTAAAATACAGAGCATCCGAATTTTTAAACAAAAACACACTAACCCCAGACGTAACAAATGTAACTCAGAAGAGACCTCGCCATAAGTCCACTCAAGGGACAAAATCAACTACTTTAATAGATTGTACCCAAGCAATCGCAGCTATCGGACAACCTACCAATGAACCCTCTAATAGGTTGCAGGATAACTCTAGCTCTTCCGAGTCTTCCTATAATTCTTCTTCTGAATTCCCCATCTCAGCGCTCCCCAAGGGATTCTATATCTTAACAGATGAAATGGAAAACAGCTCCCAAATGGAGCTTGATGTGATGAACCACTCTCTTTCTAATACTTCCTGCGCTTCCGAGAAGGGCGAATGGAAGACTGTCCAAACGCAAACGCCGCAAGCGTTCTAAGCGCTCTGGTTCTATTGGAGGCATGAAGGGAGACCCAGAGGTCCCCATTTCTAACTTAAATCGTCCAATCTCCCAAAATCACTCCCACGACGAATTACTAGCAAAGTCTCCAGTATCGGAACTTGTCAATCCAACGAATCCCATATTGGAACCCTTTATCGCGACCCCAACTCCTTCTCAAAAAGATGACACCTTTCCGGTAACATCTTCCTTCCCCAGTTCCATGGAAGCAACTCCACATCCCTTACACATTTCTGAATCTGCTTACTTGGCAGATACTGATTCCACTCCCATTAATAAACACGAGCATTTTGGTTGCTCTTCTATTGACCAATCGAACCCACATAATAAGTTGGACTTGGTTGAACTCAACTTATCTCGCATTCATGGTGAAGCTCTTTCACCAAATACATCTGAAAACTCCTCCCTAAAAGATGTCATACAACCTAAAAAATCTCTGGTGTATGACTACCCTCTTCCCCCAGGTTTTGTTCCCCCTCCTCGCCGAGACCCACGCCTCAACCTTCCCTCTCAATCTGTATCCACCTCTAACATTACCCCCAGTCACATCGAGACAATTGTCTCTAATAGACCACCACCATAATATTCATAACTCATCATGACTACTTTCCTTCAATGGAATTGTCATTACTATTACTCTAATTTCGAAGAACTTGTTCAACTAATAAACATATGTACGCAAAGTGTATATGTTTGCAGGAACTTCGACTATGTCATCGATGACTTCTTTCAACCTTCTGAATATAAATCATAGATTAACTTCTATAGAAAAGAATTTGACAATGATAGGAAGGGTAGAATCTCATTACCAAATCTCCTCTTCCCAGTCCCTCTTCAAACCGACTCATGCAGTAACGGCAAGAATTCACTTATCCATCGACATTACTATATGTTCAGTCTACTTAGCTCCAGTAGTGAATTTATAAGGTCGACTTAGCTGATCTTTTTAAACAGCTCCCTACTCCGGTTGTTATACTAGGTGACTTCAACCTCCGCCACCCATTATGGGGTGACTCTGTCACTTCATCCAAGTCCAAGATCTTAATAGATCTTCTAACCCCCTTTTCCCTGGGATGCCTTAACACAGGACTCCTACATATATAAACGTTTAGATACACACACTTCTTCTTGTATTGATATTTCCTTTTGCTCCCATTCCCTTATGGATCGTTTTACCTGGTCCCTTTGATTATTTATTCGGCAGCGATCATTGCCCAATAGCATTAAATGAGCTTGTTCCAAGCCCAATGCAAAAACCCAACTCAGCTGGCGTTATGATCGAGCGGAGTGGGCTCCCTTTTATCAGACCACCGCTATCCCTCTTTCTCCCTTTAAATAAAAGATTTCCGACTGTTGATGATGCCTTTGCTTCTTCCAGAAAGTAGTCATCTCGGCAGCGGAGGCTTGCATCCCCCAGTCTTCCTCAGGCAGGCGGTCAGCAACCCCTTGGTCCCAAAAGTGCGCACAAGCCAACCGAGAAGAAGAAACTCTACAGGCAATACAAAAGACCCCTTACCACCCCAAACATGATTATTTTAAAAGCGCCGCAGCGAGATCTCAGCGAATTAATCGTCAAACGCGTAAACAATATTTTCGAGAATTACATATCGACTGTTAACTCCACAGCTCCCCTTTAGTGTGGAAGAAGTTGCACAGAAAATATCTCGTCGATCTAATAACTCCTCACCCACAGTTCTCCGTTATGGACCTGATATAACTGATACGATCTCCGCTCCTGCGGTGGTAGCGAATGCGTTAGGTTATAGCTTCGCTAGCCATTCGAGTTCATTCCGCTACACAGAAGGTAGCCTTTCAAAAATTGAGAACTGACACAGCACTGCCAGATTCAACAGCGAAAAGGGAAGATCATACCTACAACCGTCTTTTTACACTTGCAGGGTACCAAACTGCACTGGCGAGTAGCAAAGATGGTGCTCTTGGTCCAGACATGATTTCGTATATCATGCTCCGTCATATACATCCCTCAGCATCAGCATTTTTGCTGGATCTATATAACAGAATCTGGATCGAATCCTCTTTTCCATCTATTTGGACTACGGCTATTGTAATTCCTATCCCCAAACCTGGGAAAGATCCGAAGCTGACGGATAATCAAAGACCAATTTCACTGACTGCCATACCTGTAAATTAATGGAAAATGGTTTCAGGCCGCTTTCTCCCTGTTCTGGAGAGTCGCCAAGCTTTTTCAAACTTCCAGTTTGGCTTTCGGAAAAATCGTTCGACCGCGGACCCCTTGTTAAAACTAGACCATGACATCCGGGAAGCCTTCTCAACTGGTGGGATGGTTCTTGGCGTCTTCTTTGACCTCGAAAAAGCTTACGACACAACGTGGAGAACTGGGATCCTCCTTAAACTCCATTCGCTCGGTTTTCGTGGACAACTCCCTCTTTTCATTAAATGTCTTTTGTCAAACAGATCCATG
>JABUQX010066903.1:0-38161 GCA_015478945.1 Trachelipus rathkii | reverse complement strand
TGCTGCTTCAGCGCCCTCGTGCGGGGAGGGCCGGTTCGGAAAAAATAATTTGCAGTTGTATGCGCGCGCACGCTGTGGGATGTATCTGCTTCCCTCGTTACTTGTTACGTTACGGTATACGTATAGCCTAATAGATATCTATATATTAGTTATATAATATATATAATATATATAGTATTATATATATAATATAATTATATAGATATTATTATAGCGGGGTGTGAGCGCGGCCAATGGGCGTGCGTGTTGCAGATGATGTTGCGTTGTACGTGATGCGTGGGTGATATTCTCTCTTGCATGGAACGGATTCTCTAAGCGCATGTTACGTATCTTAAGCATGTACAGTATAAATATATATATTATTAATTAATATATATATAAATATTAATATACATAAATATAAGTAATAAATAATAATATATATATATATATATATATAATATATATATAATATATTCCCAGTTCCAGGATCGAGTTCCTGGGATCCTTGGAACCAAACACGCCCCTTCCAGAAATCCCTGGAATTACTAAATTTAATTAGTACTTCCAGTTTCCAATTCCTGAAAACTGTAAAAGGACTTTCCAGCAATCCTGAAATCCTCCAGGATTCCGGATTTCCAGGATCCAGTCCCATCCAATATGATCCCATCAACTACTTTAATTATGATTGATTATTGTTATTTTATTATGATTATATTATTATTATTATTATTATTATTTATTTATATTATATTATATTATTATTGATTATTATAATATATATTATATATTATTATTATTATTATTTTATTTATTGATATTATTTATGATATTATTATTATTTTATTATTATTATTATTATTATTTTATTATTATATATTATTATATTATTATGATTATTAATTATTATTTATTCATTAGATTGTTATATTATTATTATTATTATTATTATATTCATTATTATTATTATTATTATTATTTTATTATTATATTATTATGATATTATTAAGTTATCATTTTCAATATTATATTATTATTGTTATTTTTTTATTTATTATTATTATATTATTATTATTATTATTATTAATATTATTATATATTATATTATTATTATATATTATATTATTATTATTATGATTGATATTATTATTATTCTAATTATTATTATTTATAATTATAATTATAATATAATTATTACCATAAAGATAATTTAGTTATTATTTTTATTTATAATATAATTTTAAATTTAAAGAGTCATAATTAATAAAAACATTATATATTATAATTATTATATTATTATTATTAATTATTATTATGATTATTATTGATTATCGATTATTATTATTATATCTATTATTAGCATTTTTATTATTATATTTTTATCAATTATAATTGTTATATTATCATTTTACCATTATTATTTATTATTCTTATTATTATTTCATTATACTATTATATTATATTGATATTATTATTTTGAATATTATATTATAATTATTATTATATATTATTATTATTATTGATTTCATTATTATTATTATATTATTTTAGTATTATATTTTATTATTTATTATTATATATTATATTATTATTATATTTATTATGTTGATTATTATTTATTATTATATTATTATTATATTATTATATTATTATTTCATTCAATATTATTATTATCATTGCTTAATATTGATTATTATTATTATTATTATTATATAATTATTATTATTATTATTATTAATTATATATTATTATTATATTATTATTGATTAAAATATTTTTAATTATAATTATATCTTATAATATTATCATAATATATAATATAATTATAATTGAAAATAAACTTCTAATTTTAATTGGGGGTATAAATTATATATTATTGTATATATCGATTATATTTTTATTATTATTATATTATATATTATTATTATATATTATTATTATTAAATATAATGATCATTGATGTATTAGTAGTAGTAGTAGTTATTAATTATTATTATATACTTATTATATATTATTATATATTATATTATTATTTTTAATATTATATATATTATTATTATTATATTTTATTATTATATTATTATTATATTATATTATGATTTATCATGATTTATTATATTAATTATTATTGATTATATATCTATTAATTATATTATCATTATTATTATTTATTTCATTATTATATTATTATTATTATTATTCATATTATTATATGATTATATATTATTATTATGTATGTCTCACTTCTTCTCTCATTAGATAATCTCTTTATATTGCCAATGAATGTATTCTGTATTGAGTACTGTAAATAATAATTTTTGATCTTGATTTTGATTTTAAAGCCAGTTTTCTGGAGAATATCCATTCCAATACGTTTAACAAACTTTTTATTAGTAATTTGATAGAACAAGGTTAAGAAAAAACCAAAATCGATTTCTTGCTTAAAAAAGTCACGCCTATTTTAATACAAATATCGGTTTTAGGCTTGGTATATCCTTGTATGAAAGGTTCGATCGTGCTCGCATGTTGACTCGCGATATACGGGATATTTATTTTTTTGATTTATTTATACCGCGCTCACTACCTAAAAAAAAAGGCTCCAATGATTGAAAAAAAGAAAAAAAAAAGAAGAGAAGAGTATGAGTAATAACAGCCAAATTAACAGCATCTGGAAAACTTAAAGACTTATTTACGGAGAGAGAGGCAAAGAGAGAGAGAGAGAGAGAGAGAGAGAGAGAGAGACGAAGAGAAGAAAGGATACGGAGCGACCGATGAGAGGAGAGATCACGAGAGAGATGATGACGACAGATGATGGGACTGAGAGAGCGGAAGAGATGAGAGAGAGAGGAGGAAGTAGAGAGGAGAGAGATGAGCGCTTTGTGTCAAAGTGACTGTGCAACTAAGACAGCGGAAAAATTTCGGATTTCTATATTTTTAAATCATGTAAAATTTAAACCATTTCACTGTTTTATATTTAATTAAAAGGCGATAAGACGCAATGGGAAATAATGCACTTATGGCAATTTCGGGAAAAATAATTATTGGAGATACAAAATAAATTAATTAAGGAGAATGTGCAAGTACCGTTCCCCATGCCAATCCGTCGAGTCGTCTTGTAAGATAAATCTGACCCAACGTCTCTTCCGGTCTGGAAGTAGGGTCTAATAAACCCACCCTACTTCAATAACTTTTTCCGTGACCAATGCTGGTCAATTCCTCGGAACAAGTGAAAATTTCGCTTCCAATGATAAGGATAATATTTTATATAGGCATAAGTAGTGCATAGTAGGTGAAATATAGTGTAGTACATATTAATATTAGTGTTAAATCATAGTAGCATACTAATAGTAATAATAAGAAATCAATATTAAAATACAGTGTATAGTAGATGATAGTTAAAATTATATATTGATCGGAGATTGAGATATAGTTTTTTAGTTTTAATAATTTTAATAATAAGTGATTAAAATAATTAATGTGTAGCGGCTTATTATGTGTGCTGATTTATTTAATATGGAATGTTTTTTTTGTATTGTTATATTTATGTAAACTAAAAAAAAGCCACCCGGTTTAGCTCAACTGGGAGAAGCATCGCCAAAACAATGTGAGGATCCCAGGTTCGGAAACTGGTCGGTTGGCAGAATGTGAGCTGTTCTTTCCTTGGGCTTGGCTTCGTTCTGCTCGGACGTTAATGAAGTACACCCCCTCCTAGATTAGGGCTCTGCCATTGAGCGGTGGTGTAAAAACTATGTAAAATATATAGATATATATAATATACATATATTATTTATATATATATATTATATTTATATAATATAATATATATTATTATATATATAATATTATATTTAAATATGTAATATATAAAAGTATATATAATATTATAAAAAGATTGGTTATTTCTAGGACAGTCGGATCAAATAGAAGACTTATCTTTGCATAGTTTTTAGGACGAGCAGGGCTCAGCAACCCGGTCCTTTTACTTGTTTGCTTGTAAACTCCTGCACCAGCTTTGGAAGATTATGCACCTAAAACACAATTCTTCTGGAGAGCTCTGAGAGAACAAATTTTAGGCCAAATGGAGAAATGCTAGTTCACTGAAAGGGATAGCCCTTATACTCTGAGTGTAAACTTCAAGCGGACTAGCATCGGAAAAACCTTTGCGTCGAGAAATGTTTTCTTGAATATTCTTGGGATAAGGTTTCTGGGCCAGAAGGTAAGAACGATGTTGGCCCAACTGACCAAAGCCAAGCCCAAGACTTTTTGAGATGTTCTGGGACAAATAGTAGTAACTAATAATAATATAAATATAATAACTAATAATAATAAGTGAATATTAATAATAATAATAATAATAATAATAATAATCTATAATTAATAATAATAATAATATAAAATGAATCTTAAGAATAATAAATATTCTAAATTATAATTGTCAGTTTAAAATTTTTTTTTTTTTAATATCTTATACTAATTAACTTTTATAATAATGATAACTATTATAGATAATAATAAATCAATGATCAATATAATTCATAATAGTTTTAAAAAATAATAATAATCATGTTAATAATCATTAATAAAATAATAGATTTGATATATTAAAATTAAAGAGCTCATAATTTAATATTAATAATAATAATATACTTAATAATAATTAATAATAATTAATATAATAAGTAAAACATATGACATTCTTTTAGAAAACCCTTCAAACCCGGAAGAAAGATATTAAAAAGCAAGGAAATACGAATGAATCCAAACCCGCGGTCTATAAACGAACGAAGTTCCAGAATACTTTGGGCTAAACGAACCGAATTTCTAGCAAGCGTGTGCGAACGGTCATACGATAAATACTGTCTAAAACATGCCTGAATATGCGAAATGTAGCCAGAAATACTCCTCAATGGGAAAGTGATAAGCATATTACTGTGAGGCCATTTGAATTGTACCAGGAAGTACTGTTGAGCATGGAAATACCAGGAAAGATTACTTAGGAAATGTATGTGTAGCGGATGAAGAAATAACACAGAAGTAGATTGAGATCGCGGTGCCAAAGGTAAAGGAATTATTGCTGAAAAATCTTATCAAAAATATGACTAAAAAAGCTAATCTTTCTGACATCCTGTTTTCATCTATCTCAAGTGACAAATCTGGCTTCTGCTGGTAGTGCGGTATATACTACTGTTCTTCACCTAGGTTACTCAAATAAAAGCTTTAACGTACGATAGTGACATGAAGATTGGCTTGGCCTTTGGACCAATAAAAAAATTTAGTTGTCATAAGAAGCATAAAAGTAGCTATTTCTGTAGTGTTTGGAAGCAAGGAATAAAAGCTAATAAAAATGTCCTAGGCAGAAATTAAGTGCAACTTTTTACAAGATCAAGAGGTTGATAAGTTAACTGTATGATTAGTTATTTAGGCCGAGTAACTGTGCACCAAGATGGCCTAACTATTTATAAAATAGAACACTTGAGGTTATGCTTGAGAGCAGTTCGCATTTAGAGAGCAACAAAAGAGAATTTATCTGTGTTTGAATGGGTAGAGTTAGTAAGAGCGCTGAAGGGAGAGTTAGGAAGTTTTCTGTAGTAAAGGACCGAATTCTTTGAGCGGAATTGATACAAGTGCTACAACATATTACATCGTATTGATATATTACGCGAGACCAATAAATTCTTTTATAGTCCCCATGGACGGGAGACCAGGCCTCATAGAAAGAAATTTAAAAAGAAGGCATGCCATTTTGAGAGAACAGTCATCATTTCCGAAACGAATTCGTTAATAATTTTGGACGCGGGTTTGGAAACAGGAGGATTTGTGAGTGACGTAGCGCGCCGCGACTTCGACAATTGACAACATTTAAGAAAGGGATGGATAGGTATATGATGATTAGTGTCAGTATGATATACTTTAGATTTCAGCTAAACTTGTGGGTTTTAGTACCAGTGTATTGCAGTTTATGCTGGCGATACGTTTTACTTATGAAGTATGTTGAAATGTGCTGAACGTAGCAGTACTTATAGGCATATAGCTTTTTTTTTTTGTTGTAGACTTTGGTGGTATGCTAATATAAGCTTATTGTACAAGCTGCATAGGGGTGTTTTGTCGGATTTGTGCATTGTTATGTTTTAGAGGATTGTGCTATATATGTAAGTATTGAGCCCTAGAGGTGCTTTTTGATGTGCATGAAACACATATGTAGCTGGTGAATTGTATTTGGCGTTGACCAGGGGCAGTCTGTCGAGTAGCCTCATGTAACTTAATTAGGTATTTTTCTAATTTCCATGTTCTAATGTTTATAATATATTCGATAGATTTTCGCATGCATTATCGAAGTTATTTCTGCCCGATTAATAAAATTTATTGAATATAAATTTCGATATTTGAAACAAAAAAAACATTGATTAAGAGTACATCGATAGCTATTGAAGTCGCCCATCCTGTCATATTAAATTGCAGAGCATGATATATAAGGCACTTGGAAAATTTGTATTAGGTTGGCTGTGTTATTTCTTGTGTTATTGTAATAGACTGCTATGGTATATTTCTAGTATTACGAGATTTGAGTCACCGGTTAGAGATCATATTTATCTTTATCTTTTCTTAATCACTTTTTTCTGTTGGTTATTATTTTCATTTTCTATCGTATTTTAATACCAAGGGAATAGTGTAGGTTTTCATTCCATGCCTTTGAAAGCTGGGTAATTACTTAGTACTTAAAAACTGGAAACATTTCTGTACAAAAATGTATGCAAAAATTATTTAAAGTTTTCTTAGGGTTTATTTCCGCGTAAATTTTTAAACATGGACTCGCACTGGAGACAATGATTTGAAAAAAAGCGCCAGCGAAGAATTCGGACGTTCGGACTCGTTCGCATTCGATCAACTACGATGTATGAAGGACTGTGTCAAAAATACCAGAAATGTGTATTTAGCGTTTTCATAAATACAAGTATTCCGCGTCAATTTAACCATTTATCAATATTTTTTCAATTTTACTAATTTACTATTACGCCCGTGTAAGGATTCTTTTTGAGCATTTGACAAATTAATGCTAGTGTCGGCGGATACATTCATTTGTACCTCAATGCCGGTGGTCCGATCTTTAAGAGACTTCTTTTCTTTCTCAGTTATTCAAATATTTAAAAGTAATCTCTGTGAAAATTCTTGATAATAGTATAAAAATTGGCTAACTAGCTCACTTCAATATGGACTTTTGAAGAGTCTTTGTTCATAAAAAGCTTCCTTTTTGAAAATTTTTGCTTATTGGCATATTTTTTGAGTTTATATTTTTTTTTGAAAAAAATCTTTTACAAATTGTTGAATATAATAGCTAAAATTTAAAAAAATCAAAAAACAAACAAAAAAAACACTTTTGCAGTTGGTTGGTCCATAGTTTATTGTCGGTAATAAAGCTGGTTTTGTTTTTGAGAAGTTTATGTTTGTTGTGGTTTTCCAAGTTGGTTTTTGTTTTTTGGGATGGTGTTTTTTAAAAGTTCGTGTGTTTGTTGTTTAAAAGATTAACAGTGCTTACCTTAAATTTATGTTAAGTTGTTCATGGACCGAACAACAAAACTCAGGATGTAAAATGACTAAGTGTTTTAATCTTCCCCGACATTAAGTTTGTGTTGATTTAATTTAGCCCCGACTTAAACGTTCCAAGGTTGCTATTTTTCTTCTAGACTTCAACGAGCTACCATTTAGACATTTTTTCGATACTTAGACGGAGAAACGAAGGGAGATCAGCGTCACATCACAACAGACACAATATATATATATATAATATTAGTATATATATAATATATTAATATGTATATATAAATATAAGTTTACTATTTACTTTTATCTAATACTTAATCCTTATTAAATACTTTTAATAATTATTATTATTAAATAAAAATTATATATTATATATATATTATATATATATTTAAAATAAACTAACTGTACTCTTCCTTTATTTATACAATAAAGAGAATGTAACTAAGAATACCAAAGGCAACAAATATTAAAACGTAAATTAAACAAACGCACCAACTCCGCTTTTTGATCTTTTGAGCAGTGAACAGTCACGCTTTTTTTAATTTATTGTGGAATTAAAAGTCTATAGTTTTGAAAATCTGTTATTGTACTATTTGTGATTGATTGAAATGAAAGACATATTTCTTACACTTTTTGTTTATTTATAAATAAATCTTGTTATATTTATCAAAAGTAAGTGTTGAAATTTTCAAATTTAACTTTTACTTAACTTAAATGAGAATTTATTATCTGAAAATAATCTAAATTTGCAAAAGATCTATCGTTTCTATAATGTTAAACTCGTGCTGATCACGAGCAGCCAGGTAGTATGGATGAGTCGCTTTTCTGATATTTATTAATATAAATATTATATTACATATATATATATATAATATATATATATTTTATACTATATATATTTTTTTATATTATATAATATATATTATTTTAATATTTATATATATATAATATAATTATTTATATTATATATATATGTTTTATAAAGATGATTAATTTATTAAAAGCATTATAAATAATTAAATTATACTTGTTTTATTTTTATAATAAGTTCATGTTATAAAGTATCTGTTATTTATAATAAAATTAGTTAAGGATGTCTCAAGTAAATTAAGAGTTTAAACTTGTTTATAGGTATATATATATATATATTATATATATATATATATAATAAATTTATAATTAATATATATATACATATATTATATATATATACTTATATATATATATATATATATATTTATATATATATATATGCCTTGAGTACTCAGCAATTTATGGGATGAGAGAAACCGGGTGACTTTAGGAACTAGCGTGAAGCTTCGTTTTTAGGGACGTGGATGGACCTAGTGTTGGAACATCCGGTTACTGTTACGCTCAGCAACCGGAGGTTCCAGTGTCATTCCGAAATCCCGCTGAGAAGAAGCAGTAAAAATCTCTGTGATTCTCATGTCATTTTAAATTATATATATATTTATAAATATAAGTGATTTTGATAAGTCTTTTTGATGTTAATATATATATATATATATAATATTAATATACTATATAGTATATATATTATTAAGTATTATTATTATATAGTATATAAAATATAATAGATATATGATAATACAGATTATTTATTATGATACTTGAAAATCGATTTGAATAAAATCGAACTGGCCTTCACAACTTTATGAAGCATAATATAACTGTTCTTATTGGATTATTAGTAATTTTTAAAAAATCTTTCAAAATTGTTGCAAATAATAGCTAAAATTTAAAAAAATTCAAAAACAAAAACAAAAACACTGAAAAATGATCAAACAGTGGATGTAAGTGGGTTTTGTTTTTTTGGAGATAGGGTGGGTTTTTTAATGCCAATATTGTTGTGATTGGAAGGCCGATCAACAGACACAGGGTGGAAAAATGGTGTTATTCTGCAAACATAAGTAGGTTTTAAATTCCAGCAGCCGTACACTGCAATGTTCATTTGCATTGGCTTCACCTTCAACGAGGCTACCATTCAGCCGATTATTATATAGCTTGGAAACGTTAGAACCATTGAAACAAAATGATTGAGAAATGAGGGAGTAAGAAGAATATATTGTATTTAGGTTTTATGGATTGCAGCAGGCGTGGTATGATAGAGATTCAATAGGAACTCTTATGCATGAGGTGTTAGTAGATATATGTGTTGGTGGTAGGCTTCTGAATGGAATCAAAAGAGCTATGCTGACGATAGTGAGAGCGTCGCTTTTTTCATTGTTATTGATAGATTAGCGTAAGAACAAATTATTGGTAGATTTTGTTTTGTACAAATGGTGAATGGGTTTTAGATTAATTAGCGAGTAAGACAGCGGTTGTGTTATGTTCCTTTTATTTTAATTGTATGATGGAGGGCGTTTATGAAGAATTCGTAGACCCTGGTGTATATAAGTAGTAAGAGTGGCAGAAATGGTGTAATAGATGGGTGAGGAAATGTGAGATGGTGGAGGCGCTTGGCTCCTATCCTTAAATTATTAAGCTGCGCGGATGATTCGTATCTCTGTGTGGCGAATCTGATATATAGTGATGAGAGTATTGGTAGAAGACGATTTCGGCAGGGGATGTTAAAGGGAGGGCTTGAAAGTAAACGTGGATAAGAGTAAGCTTATGGTTGAGTGAGTGAGGACATCCTCAGTGTGAAGTTAGTTAGATGTGAGCAATCTAGAACAAGTGTCTGATATAAATTATTAGGGTATTATTGGATTGAGAATGCAGGAAAGTGCTTGTTGCAATTAAATCGTTGGTGAAGTAAAAGGACTAAGTCTGAGTTGGCTAGGTTCTTACATAGGGTATGTTGTTACCTTGTTATTGTAATAGTAGTGAGGACTATGGTCTGGCAATACAAGTATAGATCTAAGTTATCAAACTGTGTTCAGAATGGACAATCTTAGGGGTGATAGGTAGTGTGAAAGAATGATAAAGAGAGAATAACTAGATTAGAGAGTTGTGTGGTGTTGAGAAAGGGGTAAATGTGAGAATAAAGGAAAGAATAAATGAGATGTTTGGTCATGTGGAAAGGAGGATGGTGATAGTGCGTGGGTTGGTTATGCGGTATGGTATATGTGGGAGTGTTGTTGGGAACCGACGGCGGGATGACCGAGAGAAAGTGATTGAGTCATTAAACGAGATGTCTGAAGAGAGAAATGTGAGTTTTGGCAGAGGCGAGTCAGTAAGGGTGCATAGTAGGTAGAGAAGGCGGTCTGTTGATGGGCAGGGTAATGTTGGCCCACCTGGCCAGGATGAACCCATTGACATGTGACGAGTTTACCATTATGTGAGGGGTCCGTCGCGGGTCCATTGATGCTCTAGGTGGATGTTTTCTGTCCGTGACGATCGGCTCTCACTATAATGGTAAGAGGGGGCCGGCTAAGGCTGGCTTCTTTTCGACGTTTGTCAGTTTCTACCTACTGCTAGTTCTCCGATGCTTAGTAAAGTGCATCAGAGTTCCTTCTGAGGAGGTGAAGAACGAAAAGAGAAAGAATATATATATATATATATTATATATATATATTATTTATATTATTATATATAATATATAAAATATATATATATATAATAATATATATTATAATAATACTGTACTATTTATATACGTTATATATAGTCAATTATTTGGTAGAATATAAACTAGTTAACCTTATGGTAGGGGACTTCCCCATTATACTGATGCGACATCCATTTAAATGCGTTCCTTGCAATTGAAACACCTTTCTGATTGCTTTCGACAATTATTCAAACTATTCAATAAAACGAAACAAAATTATTTTCAAACGTGTGCTACTACTTTAATTCGATTATATCAATCAATTACATATATATTCTCTTATAACCGATAATTTAATTAATCTACCTAGCATACAATATCTGAAGATTTATAATGTTAGGAGAATGACGCATAAGTATTTATAATACTTTATATTTATCTAACTAATTTCTATTATTACTATACTATATTATATTTATATCAATATAAGGTAATTTTTTTGTAATTTTGGAGTTAGTATAGTAAAGATATGTATATTAATACGTGCTACGGTAGCTACAAAGTAGCGATGAACCGATACGTATATAGTTATATATATATATATATTCATATTATTTATGATACTTACTACTATATTTACGTCAGGTATTATATCTATATATACTATATATTAAGTGAGGCAGAAGCTTACCAGAAACTCCTTCTCCATCGGGTCAAGGAAGCCTTTTGGCAAAGGCTTACTAGATATCATTCTCAGGGTCTAGGAAACTCTTTTCTAAGGCTCACTAGAATCCTTCTCAGGATCTAGGGAGCCCTTTTCAAAAGCTACTAGTCCTTACTAGAATAATGCTCATTGCCCAAACTAACCTCCTTGAACCAGCTCCGGAACCAACGCAGAACCTATATTCGATAGTACTTAGGAATAACGAGAAAAGGACTACGACATTCTGTCTTAGGGTATGGCTTTTAACAACGCATTAAAATTGGCCATCAGATTAAATGTGGGGCGATTTCACGTGAGTGAGGATAAGCAGTGCGATGATGAGATAGGTAGTCATTAAATGATTATTGACGCCAGAGCTGATATGATGTGTATATGGTGCGGACTGGTCGGATGAGGAGCTGCGAGGGTGAAGAAGAGTGGCAGAAGATTTGGGCGGAGGATTACGTGTTAGCTTACAAGAGTTCGACGTAGGAATAAAGAACATGTGAGTTTCATTTCTTGGACCAAGATGCACCATTCTCTACAGGAAGTGGACCCGGGTAAACCGAGAGATGACATGAGGTACGTTTTAAATCAAGCGGAAAAGAATACGATTGTATCAGGTAGTCTATTGCTCCACAACCAGGAGCATCCAGAGGAGGAAAAGGAGAGGTTCATGGATTTGAGGACGTGTGTGGCATGGAAGGGAAGCGAAGACAACATGCTGGCCGATCTACTGATGGGGTGATTTAAGCCCAGAGTGGGAAAGAAAGAAATGGAGTGGAGAGGAGTATGGTCCACATGGCAAAAACGCGAGAAAACCAGAGGGGAGAGAGGCCATTAGAATATGCATGAGAAAGGCAATTCTAATAAATTGATGATATGATTTTTTCAAACATCAGGCGAATCGTCATAAGAATCACTGAGTATTACGATGGAATGAAAACACCGAAAGTTTTGACCAAAAATCCAATATAATTATCTTCAATAGTTCGATTACAGACATGAGAGATGTTAAAGTGCTTTCCTGAGTCAGTTGTGACTCGGATCATAGGCAGTTGGTGGTGGCCTAGACTGAGGTACAGGAAACAAGAGATGGCAGTTGCGAGAAAGAAAGGAAAGTGTATTAAGTTGAAGCCTGAAAGAGGAAGGAAGAGAGAGGAGTATGTGGAGAAAATTAAATGACACAAGGTTGTACGAATTGTTGAGATTATGAAAGACCATATTACCCCCGTTGACACGTGTCCCTCCATGTAGAATTAAATTATGTGAAACCGCGGAAGAACTTACTGAGGCGGTGTGAGTGTGTTTGAGTAGGCAATAGGAAACGGGTAGTGTAGAAGAGACAACACCAACTACGTGTGGGAAGATAATGTGAACGTTTATGATATCTAGAATAACAAAAGGATGAAGATAAACTCAAACAACACAAGATTTAGAAAATGAAGAATATAAGTGTTGGGGGAAGAACAGATAAATACAACGAGAAGCTGAATATGTTAGAAGCAAGAAACAGTAGCAAGAGATATGAAGAGCGAGGCAAAAAGGCTTGATGGCGTAATAATGGATAGCAGAAGTAATTGGAGAGATGTACGAGGTAGAGGAAAGAAGAAATTTCACAGCTGGCTCAATAAATAAATATGAAAAAAATCAAAGGAAAAACTGAACAATATTTATAATATGCAAAAATAAATACGTAATAGGGGATATACGTAAGCTATACGCAAACAGTGAGTAGAAAGGTCATAATTATTGAAAGTTGGACTTAATAATATTTTGGATAAAACTCCTAGAATTAGTATAGAAGAGAGGAAGTGAATGTATAGAAAGAGGAAAGCATAATATATGTGGTAGAAGAGGAGATTATTGAGGTGTAGAATCCTAGTATAAAACGATGGAGAATATGATATAGTAGGAGGTACTTTGTTCATAAGATAATAATAAGAAGAGTAATGGAAAAAGCGGCCGGGCGAGATGGAATTATGACATAATATATAGATATTGATATTAGATAGGTAAGAGTATGATAGGATAAGAATATGAATATATAAGAAATAATCGTATATAGAGACTTATTTAATTAGATGTTTGGTAATGGATGAGTTAGTTCACTCAATAGAGTATGAGGATGTATATATTATTGTTAGTACTCAATATAAGAGGAAAAAGGTTATAGATACGGAGATGGATGGAATATACTTAATAGTAGAATATATTTTATAATATATATATATAAATATAGCAAAGTTAGTACGAAAGAGTTTTAGAAAGTAAAGATTATAAGTAGGTAAGTGAATAGATATAAAATACAGTGTAAGTATCATATAGAGAGAAGCAATATTAATTGAGGGTTACAGGTATAGAGATAGCGATAAGGAGACTTTCACGAGATCTTAGTTGTATTGTCATTTTATGATAAATCATGTTGAATTGTATAAGAAGAAGAGCTGATAGATATATTATATTATAAATAAATACAGAATATATTATATATATATATAGGTACCTTTCTTGGACTTAAGGTAATAAGTGGTACTCTTATGACTTACTATTAGTAGTACCCAGAGTCCAGTACTTTGGAGGATGTTGGGGGGAACGTTATGTACGGGTTGGAGAGAAAGATACTCATTGATAGGACGTAGCAATAATAAAGCTGTGTAGCTGATTGTGATAGATATAATAATTATTATTGATAGATCAGTTGATCATACTGTAATTATCAGAATGAAGAATATGTAGATTTGATAGATGAGGACGTGATGAGTCAGGACAGTAGGTAGGATGTTCACTAATGTCTATTACCTTAATTTATACTTTATGATATAGTACTTACTGTAGATAATGTATATAGTTTAATCAGGAAAGGAATATTAATAGAGAGGATATAATTACGCCGAAATCTGGTAGATGAGGTGATATAATATATATAATATGTAGTTAGATATAAGTTATTATGTCGGAATGTATGGCGCATTGTTTGGAGTGCGGGGGCATAGACTGAGACGACTATGGCTAATAGAAGTATTATATAGAATCAGACAATTTGTTAAAGGGATATGGTTATTAGAGATGATATACAGTAAAAGACTAAGTGATAATGGAGCATAGGCGGTAGAGTACAAGCAGCGAAGGGTTGAAGACGGTTGGAAGATCGTTTCATTGCATTAATGATAAGATTGAGGCAATAAATGTGGCATTCAGTTTGTCTTACCTTGGGTGTGGTCATATTACTACAGCAAGCTGATAGGAGGATGCTGTACGTGGAAGGGAAGTACAAAGAATGGATAAAATAAAATATTGGAGGATAATTATATATATATATATATATAATATAATATATATATAAAGAAAACAGATGATAATAGAGATCAATTATATATCCAAATATGAAGGTAAGTCGACAGTATATATAGTATAGTAATTAGTATATGTCTATAATAGATAGTTGATATATATAATAAGATGAAGAAGATATATATATTATTGTATATAGACTATATACTGGTAGTGTGACAAATGCAATATCAAAATTAAATATGTAGAAACATTTATGTATATAAGCATTACAACATAAGAGTATATAAAGGAAGAAAAAAAGATAAGAATACTAGATAAGCTCTGAAATAAATGAAAGGATTTATGAAGAAAACATATGTGATAGGATAAGAAAGACATAGAGAAGAGATAGATAGTAAGTGCAGAAAGAAAACGAGAGGGTTAAGATAGAGAGATGATTATGTTTGTATAGGTGCCATCGTAATTGAACAAAGGAATAGAAATTCATAAGCGTTGAAGCTATAGTAATAATATAATAGGTTGAGTATATATGATGTGACATTGTAAGAGTGGATACAGCAATACACGAGCGACAATTGCCTACATGCCTTCTTGCAGAGAGCAAGATAACTAGATCGCAAGATTATAAAGAGATTGTATGAAATTGTGGAATGGAGGATAAAGAGGGAAAATAAGTATAGGTAAGGCCGAGAGAGACCTAAAGAGAGATAAAGAATGGAAAGATATATGAGCAGTAAGAAGAAAGAGCTCTATGAGAAGAACATGAGAAGACTAGCCCAGCGAAATATTCTCCAAAAGAACTGAATGAGAAGGGTAACTGGACGAATAAATGAAAATTAATTATTCGGTACTAATAATATTGCATACTAGTGAAATTAGGCAAGGTGAAAAAGATAAATTACTATAGGAGAGAAAAAAATACTTATTACTGCAACTACATATCCTATCCGCTGACAGGCGTTAAGGCCTCCGTGAAGGAAGGACGATTAAGAACGTACAGTAACTATTTATTTAATATTATATATTAATAATATTATATATATTATATATCTAGATATAATATTATTAAATATTTATTTATATATAGTTAATTATAAATATATAACATAATTAAAAATAATTATTTATATGTTATATTAAATATAGGTATAGATATAAAAAAGTATAATAGAATAAAAAAATAATATAGAATAATTCTTTGTATGTCTTATATCACATTCTGGTATATTATATATATATATATGAATATTTATTATAGTTTTTCTATAATATTATAAATATATATAATATAATTGAATATATATATATAGATACACTAATGATATATATAATATGATATATTATATATATAATATTTATTATATTTATTCATATATATATTATATAATATTTCTTCTTTGTTGTGATAACCCGTATCAAATGAAAGCTAAATGATGATGATATCGCAATAAGAAAACATTAAAACTTTATTAATTCAAGAACATGATGAAATATAGCTAATCTTAATATCCCTAGCTAACGAGAGGCCCAAAGGTATTCCTCCATCTTCTCTTCCACCTACTTCATTCCTTTCCACCCTCAACTAAATTTTTCAAAACTACTATGCCCACTATTACTAATACCACCTTTCATCTTGTTTACAAATGCAGGCAAGAACATTAAATTTAATTCATTACTGAAATACATCCATCACTCTCGCTCGTCCTCCTTCTACTACTTTTCACGACGCCAATTATTACATCATAAAGACAATAAGTACTCATTCAATACAAGTATTAGCGAAAAAAATAAGGAATCAAGTTTTACGTCCATGTTTACCAGGTCACACTAACGGCCCATGGATACAGAAGTCAAGACATAAGCACGAAATTCCAATAGCAAGAGAATAAATAAAGTAGAATAGTAACACTAACTACAACTGCCATAATGTAATATATTAACCCGTACCTTCGGAACATAAAGGTAATTTTCTTCCTTTTCAACAAGAAATAAATTAAAACAAGACATGTAATATTCTGTAAGTGATAGGAGTGATATTAATTATAGTTCATGCCAGTAATACGGGGGAGTCAAACTAGCTTCTTATGTAAGAGGAACATGGGGGCGATTGAAACGTCGAAGAATGAGCTCCGCCGCGATAGACCAGTTGAAACACCATAGAATTTCTAATTGGGATGGCCTACACTTCTCCCAAAATTAGCTCAGATGCAAGAGTTAATACTTTTAACAGAGTTAGCTCTCGCAGTCAGTACTACCTTTTTTTTAAGACGAGAATCTTAACATATAAATTCATTTAATAATACCTAATATAAATAGTAGCGCATTACTAGTCACTATAAAAATTCGCATTCAACTTGCATAATATAATGAATAAGCCCATCCGAGCTGGCTTTTAATACCTATATCCTCTATAGAATGAGCACTTACTCCAGGTAATAAGATATAAAGTAAATGCCTCCACGATATCCAGCCAAAGATCTCACACTCACCTAGTTTAGCTCATGCTCATATGCTGCATGCACCATACAGTTAATGATCCACTGATCTGATCATATACGTAGTATAATAGCCTATATACAAATAGTAATATATAATAATAATATACAAGATATATATATAATATATTAGATATTATAATATATTTATAATATATAATAATATATTAAATATATATTATATAATTTAAATATATAATATCTATATTAATATATATAAATATATATAATATACTATATATATTAAATTATGATAAGTTATAATATATACATATATAATATTATAATATATATAATATTAAATAATATCATAAATAAACTACCAAAAATATCATAGTATTATTATTAATATCACAAAAATAATAGTAATATTATATATAAGTATATATATAATATATATTAATATATATATAATTTAACTATAATTAAATATAACTTATTTTATAAATGATAATATAGTTATAAGTAATATTATAATATATATATATAATATATATATATATATATAGTATATATAATATATGTATACTAATACAAAATATATATATATCTATATTAAGATAGATAACATATATATAATGATATATACATTATAATAATAATAATAATATAGATACTACTATTTCATTAAGATATATCTAGAATATAAAGAAATCTATGTATAATTAAATAATATTAAATATAATAATAGGATATATAATTATAATAATATACTATATATAAGATATATAGATATATAATAAGTATATTATAATTAATATAATATAATATATTAATATATATATTATATATATATACATAGAAATAATATATATATAATATATGATTTATATTAAATATATAATATTATAAGCTATAATATTAATATCTATTAAATATAATAATTATAGAATAATAAATAATATATAATATATAATAAATAATATTTATATAATTATAAATAATATCATAATATATAAATAATATTATAATATATATATAATATATAACTATATAATATATTAATATATTAATAATATATATATATATATATTTATATACATATTATATAGATTATATAAATAAATATATATATATATATATATATATAATATTATGAATAAATGATTATAATATATTAATATAATAGAATATATACAATTTATAATATATAATGATAAATATATATAATATTAATATAGAATATAAATATAATATAATATAATATAAATTAATATATATGATATATTAATAATAAATATATTAATAATAATATGATATAATATATATATGATATACATTATAATACGTATATATATATATATATAATATTATATTAATTATAATAAATAATATAAATTAATATAATAATAATATAAATATATTATTATAATTATATAATAATAAATTATAATAATATATATATTATATATATAATTAATAATAGTATATATAATTAAATTTATAAATAGATATAAAATCTTCTTTTTTTTTATTATCGAATATGAGGAAAAGCCTCCACTACAATAGACATTTTAATATATGGTATTTTAATATAAAATACATACATATATATATATAATTAAAATAGATATTATAGATAATAATATATAATATATATATATAATATATATGATATATAATTATATATAAATATAATATATTATATAAATATTAATGAATATTTATGATAATTTAATATAATTTATATATATTATAATATATATAATTATATATAATATAGATATTTATATTTAATATATAAATATATAATATTATTATAATATAATAATATATATATAATATAATATAATATTATATATATTATATATAATAATATATATATATTATAAATAATCTAATATATAATAATAATACATAATATATATAAATTAATTATAATAATTATATATATTATATATATATTAATATAATATATTAATTAATATATATTAAATATGATTAATTAATATATATATATATTATATGTAATATAATTATATATTATAATTTATTTATATATGATTTATATATATATATTATATATAAATAATATATTATATTAATAATATATATATAATATTATATATATTAAATATATTAAATATAAATAATTAGATATATATAATATATATATAATACTATATATTTATAATAAAGTATAATATATTATATATTACGTATAATACTATTATATATAGTATATATATATAGTAATATGATATATTAATAAATAATATATTATATATTTATTATATATATAATATTAATATAATTAATAATAAATATGATATTATATAATATATATATAATTTAATATATTTATATAGTTATATTAATATAGCTATATATTAATATATTAATATAATATTAATATATATTAATTAATATATATAGATTATATATAATTAATATATATATATATATATATATATATATTAGTAATTTTAATATTATATGATTTAATATACTTATATATATATCTAATAATTTATATATATATATATATATTAATTATAAATTAATATTAATAATATATTTATATATAGATATATATATATTATTAATATATTTAAGAATATATATATATGTAATATATATATAGTATAAATATAATATTATTATATATATATCAATATTGAATATATATATTAAAAAATATTCTTCGATTGATATAAATTAATATTTTTTTATAAATAATTCTAAAATATTAATTTATAGTTAATAGCATTTACATATATACTAATAATATTAATAGATAATAATAATAAAGTTAATAATAATTATGATAATATACTATTATTATAATAGATATTATTATATATAATTAATTAGTTATATAATAATATATATATATTATATATATAGAGAATATATGTATTATATTATACATATAATATAATAATATTAATAATAGTTATATATATTATAGATATTATATATATATATATATTAATATTATATACTATTAATTTAATATATATTAAATTAATATAGTATATAATATTAAATAATTATATATATATTATAGTATAGATATATTATATAACTATATATTATATATATAATATATATATTGATAATTTATATATATTATATATACTTAATTAATATATTAAGTATATAATAAGATTAGATTATATATATATATATATATAATATATAGATATATAATATGATATAGTATTATATATATAATATCAAGCTGAAAATTTAACAGGAGTTAACCGCTTAATCTCATTCAAGAAATAGGGTGTAGCTTGAATAATCTGATAATCACAGTAGAGGATTGTAGGTGATTTAATCCTTCTTCATATAAAATGATCATTATAGAATTATACTAGTAATAAAGAATAAATATATTGAGTAAATAATAATAATTAACTACATTGATATATGTGACAATGAATTATATACATTCTCTTATTTTACAAAGATTATACAATTAGATACCTAAATAATTCACATAATCAAATTTAAGCCTGTTAAATAATTACATCAAGAAACAATATGCTCTAATTAATCAACCTAACAGGAAATATTAATATGGAATACTTACTAATTCAGTCGTCAATTAATGAAGAATGCACATTGTTTATCTTAGTCTATAAAACTTTGGAGACCCCTATATAGTGACACTGATCACCGATATTAAAATCCACTCTGAAACCAAGTGCCCGAAAAGATAACTAAAAAAAAAATTAAATAAATAAAAACAGTGAGAGCTGAATAGATAATTTTAACGATAACTAATTGTATGCGAATAATAAAATATTAAACTATAAGAAGAGACATAGTGCAATTACCCAAGTAAATTTTCTAACCTACGTGAGATACAATAATTTTATTACAAAAAATCAAATAAACTTAAATAAAGAAAGTATGTATTTTCTTGAGAGAGGAGGTTGTTCTCAGGGAACAAATATTCCTAAACGGCCAGAAACAGACAAACCAAAATACACAAAGCGTCCTAACGCTTTCAAAGTACCCATCGACCTTCAACAATTTTTCGAAAAAAAAACATCTTTGTCCAAAGAAGCTAAACATGGCGAAATTAAACGCAAGAAGTCAACCACTCACAAGAAAAAGCGGGATAAAAATCCTTCATATCTCAACTGCTTATCCCCAACGGCATAAGCAGTCCAACCTCCCGCTCAAAGAGGTTAACGCTTCCAAGCCCAAGGGACTCAATGCAAGGCGTCAAATACAATTAAAATATTGTGGTTTCAATTCCGATTACCAAGGCCTTCCGATTGGTAACTGAATTACAAACTGATAGAGCAATAAAATAAATTTTTAGAGAATTCTATAAAATAAAAAGTGAAACAGAAAATGAAAGATAGTAATAGCCTCCAATGCTTCCGCTAATCTATGCTCTCTAAGTTAATTATTCATATTATAAAGTAATAATGAATATGAAAAAAATTATATAAATAACTAATAAAAATATAATTTATATTTGCCTCCACAAGAAAACTAAAGCATTCCATGACGTCTATCAATCGAAAGAGTAAAAATAGCGACGCCATAATTGCCGAGTGAGAAAATATTTATATAACGGATCGTCAAAATGAGTAGCGCTATAATTATATGATATGAAATATATTATCATTAAGGAAACCATAATCCTCTTTAAGTATTTTATATGGTGAAAGTAATAATCAATTCCTCACTGATATAATGAGTTACAGACCTATATATTACCATAATCTATCAAATAATGATAGTCTTGAAATATCATTATTTTAATACATACATTGATAGCTCTACGACAGCGTATCTTATTTACATAGACTCATTTCCGCGAAAAAATTAATCAAGAAGTAGTCATAAAGCGGTCCTAAAAATGTGTGTAAAACTATCACGAAAACAGCCATAACACAAATGCTTAGAAATCAGGAGCATTCTTCTAAGTCTGATTAATTAGGACTCTTAGAAGCACTTTGAACCCTAATACTACCTCACATAGAGTATAAAGTAACAAGACATCCAAACCTCTACTACTATACAAACTATAGAGCTATAATCATAGCTACCGAATAAGTAAGAAAGATAGACCGTTAACGATATAATACTTCGGAAAAAATACTATAATATATAATAATATAAGTTATATAGTAATGGTGATTAATAATAATAAAATTAAATAATAATAATAATGAATATAAAGTAATTATATAATTAATAATTAAGTAAATATATATATATAATAATAATAATAAAATAATAATAATTTAATATGTATAATAAATATAATAAATTATTAATATAAATAATAATAATAATAATAAATATTATAAGTGATTATAATATAATAATAATAATATATAATTAAATTAATTAAATAATAATTAAAATTAAATAATAATAGATAATATATATTATAAATTATAAATATATAATAATTTAAATTATAATTAATATATAATAATATAAATAATATAATATAATAATAATAATAATAATTATATTATAATTAATAATAATGTTAAAAAAAAAAATTAAAACAGACATTTATTATTGATAGTAATAATAATCAAGACAGTGAAAATAATAATAATACTAGAATAATAATATAATAACTAATAAGAAGATAATTCATAGAACTCAAGATTAATTAAATATAATAATAACTAATAATGAATTAATAAATAAATAATAATCATATATTAAAAATAATAAATAATATATAATAAAATAATAATAAATAATATATAATAAGTTAATTTGAATATAAATAAATAATTATATATAATATAATATAATTAAATAAATAATAATATATAAATTTAATATAAATATTAATAATATATAATTAAATTATAATAACCAGACTATTATTACATATAATGAGAAAATTAGAAAAACTCAAACATTTATAATATAAACAACTCATTCAACTAAAAAATAACGAACATTATATACCATGAATTTTCTGTTAATACATGAACATTTTTACCACTGTATAGATATGAAACACTAGTTCATGAGCAATTCCATATAGTATATACAATAATAATTTATTTCCCACACAATAAAGTCATTTAACATTTTATATTATTGATAAATAGAAATCATTAAACAATGTACTAAAGTAATATACCGAAAATTAAATTAATCTAATATAAATCAGAGGAAAAACAGTGATATTGTTATTAATTAGTATTACATAATAATAATATTATGAGTTGATATAGAGTAATTAGCAATCAAATGAGTGAATACTGATCAAATTTTTCATGCTATTATAAACAGGATAATAGGTTCATTTAATAGTATTGTCATCTATTATAAACTAGGAAATTAAACCATTACCAAATGTATCTATTGAAAATCTAGATAGATATTTAATCATCACGGATAATAATAAATGAAGGCAAATCACTCATAGCATAAACTACATAGTGAACAAGCTCGCTATATGAGTCGATAACGTATATATATGATATGTGACAAATCAAACACTCTGCCAAGTATTCGACGAGTACAGAGATAGCATGAAGGAAGAATTTGCGTAAGAATTTATAGCAGCTCACGAAAAACTGTCTAACTATTAGTATGATATCCTAATAAATTTAATCATAATATTCTAAATGTTTCTAATTATAATTGATGTTAAATATTAATAATAATAAAACAGTAAAGTAATTGAGAAACTATTTTAAATAGACTCAATTAACTCTCATAGCAAACAATTAAAATACTTAATTAATCGTCATAACAAACAATATTAAATAGACTTAATTAACTGTCATAGTGTACCATTATAGGGCGTACTTGAATAGACAATTTTCATAGCGTACCATTGAGTTGACTTAATTAACTGTTGTAGCATACCAATACAAATGCATATTTACTTACTTTATATATAGTATTCCTAAGAGATCTTAATAAAAGGGTTTACAAAAGTCTCTTACCGAGGTTTGTCTCGGTCTATCAAGGCCTCTAATTGCTTGCCCTTGAGGGTTTAATAACGTGTTTCTGTGTTCCGTTGGAGATATTGGAGCAGGTCTGGAATTTAAATAAAAAAAGATATTTTATAAATAAAATATAAATATAAATTTTACTAAATCGATATATATTATATATATAAATGTTATTCCAAAACTTTTATATATATATATGTTAGTTTTTATATATATATATATATATATAATATATATATATATATATATTACTTTCTGCCGCCATCTATTTCTCTACATTACCAAAAGGGGCCCGAGACCCCAAGGAATTTCATTGCCCAAACTCGCTCTGTACAGAGGTCCCCTGAGATGTAATGGAGTGTATGCGTCTAGTCCTGGTCAAGGCCAAGCAGTTGAATAGAAGATGTTCTCTATCATCCATAGCTGGGGAGTGATTTATTTGGCCGAGTGGAAAAGATACTTCGTTTGTTCTAAACTTGTATTTCGGAAGGGAGGCGTGGTACCTAGAGTAAAGTCTGGACAACAAATTCACTAGTTTATCGGTCTAAGGACTGTTTTGATGGGAATATTTCTTGTCATCGAGTTTAAAGCACTGTGTTGTAAAGGTATGCGTTGATTGCCCTTTTTGTGGATTTGTTTTATAATACGTGTGTTCCTGAAGGCAGGGGAAGGTGATGTAAATGTTTGAAGAATATATTTGGTGGATTTTTCTTCTTGGTGTTTTGAGTTATTGTAATGTTTGATTTAGTGGCTTGTCTATTACGAGGGATTTGCTGTGCGGTTGACATCTGATCATATCTGGATGGTATTTAAGGATAACAATTTTAGTTTTTGTTCGAATGTGATGAGCGGGTGTGGTAGCGAGGCAACCCATTATTATTCTTAGTGCTTTGTTTTAAATAGTTTCTAATTTATTATTGCTAAATTTTGACAAAATTAGAGAAAATTCAGGTGATATGTAATTTAGCGGGAAGCAAATATACTGACTGTAGATTTATTGAAAGGGGGTTTCTTCCTGTTGTCCAAAGTTTGTTACTGTCATTGTTTTAAATGCATTTGAGTTTATACATAGAATGTCGTGTGGGTGTCAACGGTTAAACTTTATTTGTTTTTAGAATTGATGTTATGTGAGGTAAAATATGTTTGGTGTGTTTAGTGAGGAGTGTGGTGGTATATCGATTTTCTCTGATATCATAGTTTGTGTCTGACAGGGGAATGCGGGAGTAGATTCTGAGGAGGAGGATTTTTTCAAATACCTTCGATACTGT
This sequence comes from Trachelipus rathkii, assembly GCA_015478945.1. Classification (NCBI taxonomy): domain Eukaryota; kingdom Metazoa; phylum Arthropoda; class Malacostraca; order Isopoda; family Trachelipodidae; genus Trachelipus; species Trachelipus rathkii. The sequence continues at coordinate 12,461 of JABUQX010066903.1, read as the reverse complement.
GGCCCAAATATTCATTCCTTTGTACTAAATTGGATTGTTAGGTGCTATATTTAAATGGTATTGTGTGGACATGTTTCCAGTAAAAGGCTAAGATGATTGTTTAACCATATGATATGACATATTTGTGTTAAAACTAGTATAACATTTGCTTTCAGGTGTTTGAGGTGATTGAGGCAAATATTTGGTAAAGGGATAGGATAAAGAGTGACGCAACAATTAGACGAGAGAACGTTAGGGACAGTAGAAGAGTTGTTATAGCGGAAAGTCCTAGACCCCACCATCTCAAGGAAAGCTGTGTGAGTAGAACTAACCAAGATATTATGATACTACATACAGGGACGAACGACATCCCTGATAAAGAGAAAGCAACTATGGTGACGCGAAGAAACTCTGAAGATACCTAAGAACACTCAACCTCTTAGAAGCTTGCTTGGAAAGAGAAGCATTGTGAAATATAATCCTTCCAGTTAAGGTTAAGATATAAAGAAATACCAAGAAAAATATAGACAAGCTAAGTTTTGAGTTCTGTGTTTTTAAAGAAGATGTTATAATTGTGTTAAAGATTATGTTTTGTAGAAAGATTACGGAGCTGAGTTTTTGAAGCATTGAAAACAACCTTATTCTCAACACTCCAATTAGAAATTTGAAAAAGATCAGAGGTTGGTTGTTCCAAGACTGGCATTCTAGCGCAAGATAATTGTTGTTGGGATGGACGCCTCTCAAAATAATATGAATGTTAAAGGGGGGAAACGCCAGCATAGGAGTGGATGTTAGGTGTATTAATAAACAGAAGGTTATTAATGAAAAGTAGTAAGAAAGGTGGTGACAGGAAAGAACAATTTGTAATTGTACATTAGGACTATTTAAAGGCAAAAAATAAATTTAAATAATCCTCACTATTTTTGAAATACATTTTTTAAAGGGGCGAAGTGAAATTTTCAATTGTAATGTTAAGTTTTCATTTTGTTTTATTCTTATTTTCTATAAATTCGAAGCAACAAAAGTTTAAAATTAGGTTAAAAATAGTAGGTAAGTAAAAAAAACGGCTTCATTAACTTTTAATTTTTCATGGTTGATTTAAGGATAAAAAACCGTCGTAAAAAGTTCAAACATATATTCCATGAAGCAGCAAAAAAAATTCTTAGAGAGGCGCTGAAAACCTAAAGTAAATGATGATAGAGTAAGTAAATGCCCTGCGTACGATTCTGAAAATTAATACGCTTCACAGTAAGTCACTTTTGAATAATCAGTAATAGAAGTATAATACTTCTCGAAATAGGTGATCACTCACATACTAGAATTCTATTTCTTTTTTTGTATCCATACTTCCCTTATGGCGATGTCATTCATCATTTCAATGCTTCGAGACGTTTCTAGTAGTATTTATGTTGAGCGTCCTCATCTTCTAGATGTGATTATGGGAGTCGCATCACACACACAACACACACACACATATGATAAGACCTAATTTTTAAATCGAGCCTCGAATATGAGTGAGTGAGGTAGGTAGTATATATATATAATAAATATATATTATATATATATATATTATATATATATATATATTATATATATAATATATATATATGATGGCCAACCTTTTCATGAACCATCACAAGGTTGTAAAAAATTGTTGCAGCTTACAGAAAAAAAAATACATTGTAGATTTTGACTTCGCGCCCTTCTTCAATCTGCTTTGATGATTGTTTCTTAGAAACCCAAAGTCTAAGAAACGAAATGATAAATATACACTTAATATGATGTTGTTAAAATTAAAATCAGATAGGAATATCATAACAGGATAATCCAAAACAAATTGGAATATCTACAGGTGGACTGAAATAGCTTAAATATACCGTAGACTCCATCAATATATACTCAATCTCAGTTATACAAGAAGAGTATGTCGCGCAAGATATAAAATTAAATAGCATGTAAGTTATAAGTGGATGGATGGTACACCCCGTATATTTAACTACCATAGCTAGTAAAGAGAAATGGTATATGATAGAGTATGCGCATATAATGAAAATTGTCTAATACTCCAATGCGAAATATACGTAACGTGCACACTCCCTAATAATATTAATAATACAGTTAGGCATGAGTTGCTCAAAATAACGAATAAGTAATAAATAGCAGAAAATATACTAAGAAAAGGGTACGGATTACGGATAAGATAAATCTACATACATATGATACGCCATAATATATAAAAAATAGAAAAAATATAGAGATATAAGGAAAATATTGGAGTAACATATAAGAGAAGTAATTAAGCCATGAAATACGGTGAAATAGAGCGTCGAGGAAATAGTAATAGGAGTGCATTTAAAACAGCAATATAAGGAAGTGAGAGTTAAGGCCCTGCGTATACTCATTGATGGGATAATTAATTATGACGGCGCAAGTCACGGTTAGTAGTAACGCTTACAAGAAGGGGTAGGGCCTCACCCTCACTCACAAGGGCTTAGTGTCACTAGGGGCTTAAAACTTCCCGGGCTGTACGGTGACTATGCGCGCTCCGGTCGAGTATATGATATGGTCCACACTTCTCGGAGTGTAATATAGTGCGAGCTACTAACACTACACACTAACACAAAGGTATAATATAAATATATAAATATACTAATAAGAAATATAAAAATAATAAAATTTATATATATGAGATATATATTATATAAGTTAATGAATTATGAGATATATATATATAAAAGTAGATATATATATAATAATATATATATTAGTAGATATATAATATAGATATATATAATAAGAAGATATAGATAAAAGTACCTAACCGTTCAATAGACCGTACCATAGGACGCAAAAACTACGGCATAATAATATATATAGTATATATATTATATATAAATTATTATATATATATATATAATACTTAAAATAAAATAAGTACCAGGGTGTGATATTTATGGTAAAAGAGTAAAATAGTAAAAATAAATGATTTGAATTAATTAAGGAAAGTAATGAAGGAAAAACTAAATATGAGCGTGACGTGGAAAATAATTGAAGTCCTAAATAAGTCCAGCGTGCATATACCATCAGTAGTATCATGAGGAGGTAAATATGTCAGTTATACCCATATGGATTATTAAGGTCCCAAAATAAGGCAATATAAGAATATATTATAAAAACTATAAAGAATAGTATAATAATATGGATGATGAAGATATATATTATATATATATATAAGATATAATAAGAGGATATATATAAATATATATTAATATATAGATATAAATAGAAAAATAAGTATAAAGAGATATAAATATATATAATATTAATGATATAATATAATAATATTAAGATTGAGAAATAAAGATAATATAATTATATATAATATATATTATGGATATAGTAAATTAAATTAATATATATATGAAGTAATAAATATATATATATAATATATAAATTATAATATATATATGTAATTATATATATATAGAATAATGAATAGGATAAATATAATAATAGAAGTATATAAATAAATAATGATAGTAAGAATAGTAATATATAATATATAATATATATAATATAATATTATAATATATATATTATATTAAATATATATGGAATATTAATAATAAATTATAATTACAAGGGCACATGGTAAGGGGCTCGAGAAGATGAAACGGGGAACATATATGGGGACGTGATTTCGCATAACAATCGAGAAGAGGATATAGGAGGGTAGAGGGCTGAAAGAGGAAATCACCACACGCGCCACCCCATGAAATACCAAAAAAATGTAATAATTTTTACACCATATAAGATAGATATATATAATATATTATAATATAAAGATATATTATTAATATATATATAAATATAATAAATATATAATATAATTAAATAGTTAATAAAAAAATATAGTAAAATACATATAAAATGAACATATAATATAATATATAATAATATAATAGTTAATAATATAGAATATAATATTAATATAATATATACATAATAAAATATAATAATAATAATAATTAATTAATAATATAATATATAATAGATATATATATAGTAATATATGTAATTAATATATAATATAATATAATAATATATAATATATAGTATATATAAATATGAATAATATTAATATATAATATATAATAAATAGTATATAAGAGAATAATATATATTATATATATATAATTATATATTAATAGGAATATATATTATATATATTATATATATATATATTATATAAAATATATAGTTATGAATAAATATATAATATATAATAATTAAATATAATGTATATTAATATAATTAATATATATTATTAACAGAGACTGGTGACTGTATGTAGCCATACCGTAGTTACAAGACCTAAATTGGACGAAGAGCGATAATACTATTGTACAAGTATTAGATGTAGACGGCAAAGGTAACGCAACTAAAATTAAAAAGGACGGGACTAAGCAAATACGCACAGCCAATTCTCTACGCCTATAGCCGCGCCTGTAAGATTAACAAAGGCATAATTTTATAATTTACCTTAAAAGTTACAACTTAGAAGCGTGGCAACTTGAATCATTTCTAAAAACCAGTTGTAAAATTTATAGATAAATTAACCTCTCAGGATCCTCAGGAATAGGCGTCATGAGAGGATAAACTGAAATATACATAATGTAGTGTAACGCCAGACCGGTATATAAGCTAAGACCCCCGCCATACCCTAAAGGACCCCAATAAAAAAGTAAACCCTCTCATATATAATATAAAATATATATTAAAAGAAAGATAATATTAATAAATAGTATATATATATAATAATATATAATAATAGTATATAATATAATATAATATAAGGATATTGTATATAAATATATATTATATCAATATATATATATGATAAATGAAAATTAATATAAAATATTTTATATGTATAATAATAAAATATTATATAAGATTAAATATACATATAATATATATAAAATATATATATAAGATAAGTATATATAATTAGATATATAAATATAAAAATAGATATTAATTATATATATATACTATATAAATAATAGATATAATAATATATTATATAATAATATGATATATGATATAAATATAAACATACATATCATAATAAAAGTTATCTAGACTAAACATCACATTTATTTTAAACATTAATTTTAATATTATTGAAACTTAATATAATAGAATTTACTCTACTACTTTTATGTTTAATATTGTTAAAGTTCAGTAGTGGCTTAACTACAAATAATGAGAGAAAAGTTAGTATAAGTATGGAGCTACTTATGGGCGCTGAAATATGTATACAACATGATGTTGCAGCGAGACTCGAGTGCAACCCCATGAGAGCCCCTCAGAGCCAACAAACCAATGACCACCCAAAGAGACACTGAAGAGAAGAGGTAGAGTAGGAACGAAAGTACATAAAGGCGAATAAGTATGTTTAACCCGCGCTGTCCTTGAATTTCACACACCAAGGAATTAATTAAATAGTGTTTTTATTTTCTTATTAAATGCATGCTTATATTTATCGCACGAAAGTGAGAAAATTGCAAAATAAACTGAGATAACAGCATTCGGCCTACGAAAAGTCGCAGGCTCAAAGGCGCATAGGCGCAAAGGCGGCCCGGAAATGAGGATCACCTGAGTATGATGACCAAGAAAAATATAGAGACGCACCATCGCTAAGGCAGAGCACTACGGATCCGGAGCTAAGAGTCGCACTAAGAGCGATATAGGCACGCAGGCGCACTCACAAAAGAAAGCGTATAGGCACCCCAGCTCTTAATGAATAATATGTTATATAAGAGAAGAACATAATAGTTGTAATAAGTCAGAGTAGTAGTAATATATATATATGAATATATAGAATATATATAGATAGATATATATATATAAATGTTGTGAAATAAAAAAAATATAGTCATAAGTTCATATATATCAATTATAGTAATTATAATACATCAATGAATGTATATAATTTAATGTATGAAGATATAATATAATAATAAAGGAGATAGATAATAGATAATATAGATATGATAATGTAATATATACTTAATAACATATTATTATGTATGAATAGATATTATTGTATATTATAGTAGATTATATATATAAGAATATATATAATATATAGATATTAGATATATATATGAAAAGAATATAATTATATAAGATATATAGAATATATAAGATATATATATATAGAGGTAATAGATATATATAAATAAGATATAAAAATATATAATATGATAGTGTAATTATAATAGTAAATATATGATAAGAGATTAGATATAGATTATATATATGATATATAGATATATATAGATGATAATAATAATATAGGATAGATGATTAGATAGATATATATATATTAGATATATATACTATAATAGATTATAATAATAGATATATTATAAGATATAGATAAAGATAGAGAGTATATATATATTAATAATAAATAATATAATATATTTAAGAGTAAGATAGAACGACTCACTCAAGTAAGTGTCTAGGAACTTACTAATAGTAATAGGCGAACGAGTGGGCCTGGGAAATAATGGTTGCAATACTGCAGCAAGAACGCGGGTACGGAACCTGCCGGGTGAAAAAACATGGTAACCCATACATAGTCAATAGATGAGGAGTGAGTAAAGATACGTGAGAGAGAGAGGACTAGGGTAAAGGTTATACAAAAATAGAGAATAATAAGTGAGGGGGTACGGTAGTAAAATATAATGCTTACGTTAATGATAGACTGAATATAAAGGTATAGGACGGTGTAGGCAAAAAAAGGGAGCAAAAGCCACCGCCACTAGAAATAATAAGGCGGCTAAGGTTACCGCAAAGTAGGGCAGATAGTAACCGTACCCATAAGCGATAAAGAGCCCGGTACGGATATAGGTACCTATAAAAAATTAATAGCCAACGGCGAGGCTCATATACAGGCCTAGCCCAACAGAGATCCAATAAGCCAGCGCACGGAAAAAGGAGTGAACGCGAATAGGAAAGAGATAATATGAATTGTAAAGAGTTGTGTAAGTATATGATTAATATAATTAAATATAATAGAATATTAATAATGAATATAGTTAATAATACATAATAGTAAGAAATAGATAAGAAGATATAGATATAAGAATATAAAGATATATAGATATAGATATATAGTATAAGATATAGAATATTTGTATTATATAGTAATTATTTTAATACTAGGCTCCGAGTAAGAGGGTGAGCACCGAGACAGACATGTGAGGAAACAGATTATATTGGATATAGAGTGAGCATTATTCCATAAACGTAATGATACCTTCGATATGGGAGGGGAAGAAGAGAATGTAGAGTGAATAAGAGGGAGAACACCCGCGGAACAGTTACCAAATACCCTGGTAGGAGAAGAGACGGGAAAGATAGAGATACCTTCCCTGTCAAATTCCGACAGAAAAGAAAATGAAGGAGACCTAGAGAGTGACACGACTTCACTGCCAATCTCTAGCGGACATAGACATTAGGTATTCTTTAGTTATTAAAACACACACTCAAAGACATTAAAGGCCTGATTGTAAGGTTACTGGCTAATTAGAAATAATATTATAAATAATTACTAATTATTGTAATACATATTTATGTATAATTTTTTTTTAAACCGATTTGTGATTGATATTATTAAAAAAGTGTTTCATTTGTTTAATATGCTAATTATAGCTGAAGTCCAAAAATATTATTTCCTTTTACTATGTAGTCAATTAATAGTTTATACAGAGTACATATGACAGCAATCGAAAACGCGATTATACTATATATATATATTATAGTAATATATTAGATTAGATATAGTATATATATAATATATATAGATTATATAATATTAAGATATAAATATATATATGAAGTATAGTATAATGAAGATAGAATATAATTTAATAGATATAATAAAGATATATGATTATATTATTATATAATAGATATAGTATATAATAGATCACAAGGTAAGCTTATATATTAATATCTTGGATACTACAGAAGAGTAGATATAAAATATTAAGTATGTAACTTCAATGAAAGATAGTATAGTATATAAGATTACAAGATATAATAGAATATAAATAATTATATATATATTATATATATATATAATAGATATATATATATAATATATATAGTAAGAATGAAATTAAGAAGTATATATTTATATATATTATATAATAGATAATATAATGATATATTATAATAAATAAGATAATATAGTATATTGAAAAAAATATAAGTATAATAATAAATATATATAGGATATATATATATATAAGATATTAATAAAGATAATATATATATATTATAGAGATATATTAATATATTAATTATTCAATATATATATATATAATGATAGATATAATATTAGTATAGATATTATTAATATAATATATAATATAAAAAAAGGCAATATACGCCAGTGAAGGGTTTACACAGAGGCAAAGGGAAACAAGGTATATATATAGGTGACAGTTACCAACCACACGGTAGAGATAGGGTAGAGGAACCCTCCACGCGACATGCCAATAATACCGTGAATAAAGGGGTAAAATATGTAGTCTACTTTACCCGTGACACCCTGGGATAAATACTAGGATAGATACCGACTTCACTTCACTAACCCGGGTCACCTATATATAAACCAGGAGTAGTAAGCCTCAAAAACCTAACCCTAACCCCAAATACATATAAGCCTCAATGATTAAGGGTACCTATATTGATATAAAAAAATGAAAGTTAAAAACAGTGTATACGGTATAAGAGTAAATAACGATAGAGTATATGGGTAAAAGGTAAAATCAACGTGTAGGCAGCCAAAATTATTATGCACCTATATAGAACTGTAAGCATAATAGTTATATAGACATGAACAGCCACGAAACGTATGAACTATAGAAGAATTAGTTTCTCGTAAAAGAATATATAATATATATAATTAAATAATATAGATAGATAGTTATAATATAATTATAAGTGATATTAGAGTATATATATTAATAGTAAAGAATATAATATACTATATATAGATGAAATATATAATAATATTATATATATAACTATGTTTAAAAGAATGCGCTTCTAACAGGTAATTGTGTAAAGTTAATATTAGAAATTGCATCCATAGTAAAAAAAATGCTTGCTGTAAGCGACTTATAATATAAAATTATGTTCATTCTAATAATAATTTATATATAATATAGATACGAGTTTAACACACAATATCCGGAGTATACAATCAGCATAGAAGTGATTCAAACTGAGGAACTTAGCTTTCTCATGGAATTTTTGCTAAAATAAAAATAGTAGTATGGAATTTATTTAAAGCAACAAAATATGATTTTATTTTGATAATAATAAGGAGTATATATATATATATATATATATATATATATGATAAATAAAAATATTATATATAAATATATATAAATACTTATTATATATAATATATTTGATGAAGGAAATAAATATAAAAATGAGATAACAAATTATGAGTAAATAGTAAATAATAATGAATAAATTAAAGAAATAAGTAATAAGTAGCAAATTATGAGTAAACACAGGTATATATATATATAGATAATAATAAAATATAATATAGATATGAAATATATATAAATAATATATAAAGATATAATATAAATATATATAATATATATATATTGATGAATAAGATAAAAAATATATGTAAATGAAAGTAGAAAAAATATAAAAATAATATATATATATATATATATATATAGATAAATATATTAATTAAATGAAATATAATATGTAATATTAAATATATAAAGTTTTAAATAAATATTTTGATTCTAGCTAATATTTTAAGATTTTATTATTAAATATATATAATTATTTAAATTAGTATACTATAGTTATAATAGAATATATATATATAGTTGATATATGTGTAATTTAAAATAATAATGAGTATGGAATAAATAAATATAATATTAAATGAAATATATATTATATAAGAGATTAAAAATAATATATATATATATATATAATATTAATATATATCATATATGGGGCATAAGCACAAATGAAAGCGCAATTTTGCAGCTTTAGGTAAAAATAATGTACGCTTTTTGCGAGTTTGACGCCAGAAATTCTAAAAAAATGTACGAAAATTATCATTGCCTCTCAACAAAACTTTATATTTAGAGCACAAAAGCGCAAATTAGCGCTTCTATGCAAATAATCTGCGTTTGTGCCGCTATCTAAATAATTTGCGCTAATATATATATAATAGATAGTAGAGATAGATAAATGTAATAAATATATAGATAAGAATATATGAAGCAACATGAAGAGGAGAGATATATAATATATATATAATAATAAATATAATAGAATATAGATTAATATATATAAGATAATATATAATAATAGTATATATAAGTAGAGATATATATATATATATATATAGATTTAGGGGTAAAAAAGGGCTGCAACAGAGAGTAAGTTAATATCCGTATAGGAGGAAAGTTCAGCTCATAAACAAGAGGAATATACTCAGGTAAAGCTAAAAAATGAGGGCAGCGGAAAAGATGATATATATATTTACCTCCGGAAACCAAACAGAGTATATCACGAGAGACATAACTCAACATCAGAAGTATAAAGTGAGTTACAAACTGAGTATAGGTAGGTTCACAGGTAAGTGTAACATAAAAGTTAAGGAATTATGGTAAACAAATAATATAGTGATTAAGGAAGAGGGTTAATATAGATACTAAGAAAAGTATATATAATATATATATATTAATTAATAGTAATTTATAGTATATATAGATATATGATAATATAGATATGATAAAATATATATATATAGATATATATGAATAGATATATATAATATATATATATAATATATATAATATAGAGATATATATAGATAAGATAGATATAAATATATATAGTAATAGATATATATAAGAGAATAGAATAGTAAATATTATATGAAGATATAGATAGAAGATATATATAAATATAATAAGTATAAAAGAATATATATTAAATAATATATAGATAATATATAATATAGATATATATATAATGAAGTAAATAAATATAATATATTATTAATATATAATATATAGAGATATATATATATATATAGATGAATATATATATATAATATAAATAGTTATATATAAGAAATATAATAAAATATAGAATAGTAATATATATATATATATTATATATATAGATAATAATATACATATATATAACATATATAATATATATAAAATAATATATAATAATTAAATATTAATATATAAGATATATAGTATAAATATATATTAGATATATATATATATAGTATAAGACTTTTATATATAATAAGATAAGAAGATAAGATATATTTATATATAGTATGAAGAATATAATATATAAGATAAATATTATATATATATATATTATAATATATATAACAGATGACATAGGATAATAATAGAAATATAAGAAGAATATATAAAGATATTAGAGATACATATATGATAGATAATAATAATAGTAAAATAGATAGATATAGATTAGTAATATATATAATATATACTAACGTTGTAGATAAGCATACATATTCGGTAGAAGACGTCACTCAAATGTGAGCGCTAAAGATAAATATAGACCTATGGGTGGGTATACTAGGCGATAAGTATCGGAATAATAAAATAAAGGTAGCCCGGCGTGCAGCCTCAACAAATACTATTAAGAACAATAAAAGTAGGCATAAATAGCGGCGTCAGTGCAAATTAATACGCGTGATGGCAGGTAAAATACAAAAATGTTACGACATAATAATATATATATATTAATAAGGAAATAGAAAGATGATAATAAATATAAAGAAATAGAATATTATATCATCTAATGATTATAAAATATATATACATGAATATATAATATATAATAAGATAATAGATATATATGATAATAATATAAGAATATATATTAAATATAAATATAATATAATATAATATATAATTAATATAATATTTATAGATTAAGATAAAGATAATATATAATATATATATTTATATATATATATATAATATATATATATATATAGAAAAATAAAGTAACATAGAGTATATATATATATTTATGTAAATATATAATATATATATAGATATAATATATATGAATAATATATATATTAAATAAAAATATATATATAATATATAATATGTAAAATATATAAATATAGAAGAAAAGATGATTAAAGAATAATATATATAATATATACATAGACATAAGATAGATATAACATATATATAAGATAATATAATAGAAATAATATAATAAAAAATGAATACATATAATATATAAAATAATATAATATCATATATAAAATAAAAATTATATATATAATATATTAATATATAGATAATAGATTATATATATATATAAAATTATGT
>JABUQX010066902.1:0-7500 GCA_015478945.1 Trachelipus rathkii | reverse complement strand
CTATTATTACCATCCATATCAATATCCAACATGTACTGCATCTAATGGTAATCAAATGCATGCTAATTATTCTTAAAGAGAATGCCATGTCCTCTCTCTCTCTTTCTCTCTCTCTCTCTCTCTCTCTCTCTCTCTCTCTCTCTCTCTCTCTCTCTCTCTCTCTCTCTCTCTCTCTCTCTCTCTCTCTCTCTCTTTCTCTCTCTCTCTCTCTCGCACTCTATGGAACACCAGATTTGGAATTTTCTTGTATTTCATATTGGGATTGGGAAAATATTATCGTTATCAATGTCTCAAATATTTAGTTACTTCACCTTTCCACTTGACATAATTGTTAAAAGAAATCTACAGGAATCTATAGAACTCTAGAACTATTGAGCTTCAGAACGCCAAAACTCCAGAACACAGAACTCGAACTTTTCTCTGCCTTTTAATATTCTTGATATTTTCATTTTCTTGTGAATTTTCTAGGAATCACAATATTAGGTTTTCCTTCATCCATGCCTCTAAGTTATTGGATAATTTGATAAGGTTTCATAACTTCTTTATACCGCTCTAGTTGTTTATTATGTATGGAAGCATTGTTTGTCTTTATATTTGAGGTAAATTCGCTTAAAGACCCAATTTTGGAAGGTAGAGTTCAAGGTTTTTCGATTTATCAATTTTCGTGGACAAGGTGATCCCAATTTTTTTTAGGCTGTTGAAATATACTTTCAATCTCTTTATACTGTCGCAATTCCAACGGACATTGCTTTTCTGAACTCTCATGTTGTAAACATCCTATTTAAGGAAAGATAGCTCATTTGACTCATTTTTCAAGCATACTCACCCATTATCTTTCCAACATCTGATGTCAGATGCAACAGCCATGCCCATTCTCTTATAGTATATATATATATATATAAATATATATATATATATATATAATATAGTATATATATATATATATATATATATAATATATATATATATACTATATATATATATAATAATTAATATATATATAATATATATATATATTATATATATATATATATATATTATATATATATATATATATATATATATTATATATTTATATATATTATAATATATATATATATATATATATATTAAGGTGATGTTCTTATCTTATTCTGGAATTTGTTTGAAAAAGAATATTAGAAAGTTTTGAGGCAGGCAATTTGACCCTGTCTCTCTTAAGATATATTTATTGCCTCACAGAAATAAGCTTCATAAATAATGTTTCCTCCATAAATAATATTTAACCAAGATAATTATTTACTTATGTTTTAAGGAATTCTTTCACTCATCTGGATGTTCTATAGCAATTATTTATATATTTATTTTAAATAATTATTTTTAGTATTTACTATTTATTTTAAATAATAATATTATTACACTTATATTTTTTAAATTTATATTTTAATTTTTTGTATATAGAAAATTTTTAGATTTTTTTTTAATTTTTTATCAAAGAATACACCCACAAACCCACTCAACTTCAAACAATCACACCTAACACACACACCACAACACACACAATAATAAATATATTATACTATTATATATATATATAGATAATATATATATATAATATATATTATATATTATATTAAATATATATATTATATTTAATATATATATAATAAATAATATATATATAAATGATATATATATATATAATATATATAATATAATATATATATAATGTATATATATACTATATATACTATAATGCTTGAAACAGGTTTATTTCTAGGAAATCTTGAGGATAAAAGCGTATACAGCAACTAGAATTTCCACATTTTTATTTAATTTACATTAGTCAGACGTTTCGGATACACAGGTCTTCCATCATCAGTTATTAAAAACATAACAACACTTTCAAATAAATGCTATAAAACATCATGATACACATTATTTTACATTATTTCATCCTCCATAATACGAAGTAAATCTATCTCAAAAACAATTAAAAAACCAACAGCCCAGGAATGATTGGGTAATCTATAGTGAATATTCTTTAAATATATATATATAAATTATATAGTATAATATATAATATATAGATAATAAATATATATTATTATATTATATATAATTATATATAATAATACTATATATATATATAATATAATAATATATATATATATATATTATATAATAATATACTAATATATAGTATTAATATATAAATTTCGATTTTAGCCACAATCTATTAATATAATTGCATTACCAGGGTGGGGACGGGGACCCAATTCAAATGCACCCCCACCACCTCTTTCCCCAACTCGACCTTAATGAAAGAGATTTACAACCATCACAAAACAATAACACAACCCCCTCCTCCAACATAGCACTAGTATGAAATTTTCAATATTATAGCCGTTGCTTGAGAAACATTTTCAATTTTTTGCAGAGTCGTTCTCTTTCATCATATATTTAGCCCCAGCATGCTAAATACCTCTCTCACGACTTTGAAACACACTTATTTCTTTCGGAGACGGTACGCCAATATTTCTTGCAAGTACCTTAACCGTGGGTAAAACATTTATGCTTAAACTTTACACCAACTGATAGCGATCATCATTATGCTATCTAGTCGTTTTTCTTGTTTATAGTTTTCAATCATTTGACAAAAGTTTCTTCGATAAAGCAACTTGTATTCTATCTTTAAAGCTTAACTGAAAAATTCTTCTACGTGAATCTGTTATTACCTTACTTCAGTGTGGTTCTGTAGATTTCGTTTTATTCTTTAAATGGGTTGGCGACATTAATATCTGTTCGGATTGAATTTTTTTAATTGTAACACAAAAGGACGATTAACTTGTTCTAATGTTGTGTTACAAAAAAAAAAAAAAAAAAAAAAAAAAAAAAAAAAAAAAAAAAAAAAACATGCCTTTATAATTGGGATCTAAGTAAGTTGCTAATAGCCAGAAAGCTTCCTTAGCGTTGAGAATGGTCATTACATTCGGAACAGGAAGCTGATAGAGCGCTAGATAGTAACAAGGGACATGACGAAATGACCGCACCTTTTTTACCTTTTCTGAACGCGGACCTTTTTTTGGAGCTCGAATTTTTACCCCCACCTTGACCTTTTTTGAGCGCAAATTTTTACCTTCGACCTTTTTCACGCACCAACCCTTTTGGTCTTGCACAGACTTTTTTTCCCCATTAATTCCTAACCTAATTTTTTGCAAAACCCCAATTTTTTTGCAACCCTGATTTGACCAGCCTGCAGGAGGGTTGCGCCAAACGGTTGGTCAGCAACCGTTGTACGTTACTGCCCCCTATTTTACGCCCCCCTAATTTTTTCTCGACCATGGTGTCAAATTTCCACGTAATTTTATGATCTATCCTTTAGGGCTTACCCTTTTTGATGTCTTAACCTTCTTTGACCATGATATTTTCACCAACCCTTTGATTTCCATCGCGGTCAATTTTTAAGCCACGGTAATTTTTCTGGCCTACCTCTTGTCTTCCATGGTCAATTTGGACCACTTGTAATTTTGGCTACCCTATTTGTCTTTCCAGTGGGTCAATTTTGGCCCACGAAATATTTTTGTAACCCTTGGATCTTCCATGGAACGTCAATTTTGGCCCACGTCAATTTTTTACCCTGGTCTTCCATGGGTCAATTTGGCCCACCCTAATTTCGACCAACCCTTTGGTCTTCCTGGGTCTATTTTACCACCCCTAATTTTTCTCGACCAGCCTTTGTGTACTCCATGGATCATTTTTTCCCACCAGAATTTTGCACTCTTCTCTTAAAGGACTAGACCTATTTTTGATGTACTTTCCTGTTTGACTATGGATATTTCGAGCCTATAGCTTGCCAAGCTATACCATGGGTCAATTTTGCCCACGGTAATTTTGCCCACCCTTTAGGGGCTTAGCCCGTTTTGATGTCTTAACCTTGTTGGACCATGATATTTCGGCCTTAACCTTTGCCATATACCATGGGTCAATTTGGGCCCACGCCAATTTTTGGCCCACTCGTGGCAGCATATCTCTGAACATAATTTCTTCCTAACTTATACGATATATCATCAATGATCTGAGCATATTACATACCATACAACCCTTTGACCCATATTGTCAATTCTCTGATCCACACACACTATATACATACAATCACTATGATCATAGTATATTCACCCGTAGATACTTGCACTTACATTCACACTTATACACACGTACAACACACGACAATCCATTGTCTTCCATGGGTCAATTTTGACCACTGGTAATTTTTTTGTCACTTCACATTTAGGACTTACCCTTTTTTATGTCTTAACCTTTTTTTGCCCATGATATTTCGGACTTGACATTGCCAGATACCATGGGCCAATTTTGACCCACGCTAAACTTGATGGCTTTGATGGTCCCAATCACCGTAAGAAGTATCTAGGATGATTCTATTAGTTTTTATTGAGTATTAGATGATTCATGTTGATCGCAAGGAAGATGCCAATGATGCCAATGCAATGTGCCAAGTGAGTCCAATGAGTGCCATGTGAGTCTCCATCATGTACAACACTTGAGATGCACATAACAGTGCCAACTGACGTTTGACCACTTTTCTTCAACATCCATTTTACTAGCCATCCCTGAGCTAGAATAGCAACCTAATCATGATGTGTTTCTACCCCTAGTGAATAAAGGTATGAGAAACGATCGGTGTATTATTACAAATACTCGCTAGATGCTTGTCCCGCTATGAATTATAGTTCTATATACACTATTAATAAGCAACTTTACAATGCCAAACACTTCACTAGCACATATACATTAGCATCACAGCCACAGGTACACTTACACTTACACTCACACAACTCGAGTTTCAATTTTTGTTGCCTCATACTCTTGAGACCTCATCTTTGAATGAAAGTCATCTTTATACACCTATTATTGATGATTCATCTCTGATGACTATCTTTGTCTACCTCCCAGACATAAGCCGCCCACCCAGCGCGCCAAGCCCCCTCCCTCAAAGGATGAGAGCCCCCACCCGTAGTGCGACCAGCCGAGCGAAGAAATAATCATATATACTATACAGTCCTTCATTTTTTATTTCATACTTAAACATTCCAAAAGATTTACTTTTCAAATAACCTATGAGTCATTCTTATAATTTCCATACTTAAACACATTTTATTAAAATATTTTTCGCCGAAACCTAAAACTGTAAACTCAACTACATGACCTATTATTAACACATTATTCTTAACATTGTCTTACTTAATACTTGTGATTTAGTAATGTTTGGATCTATATTTTGTAGAAATCTTAAGTAAGTCGAAATAAACCAAGTGTCTGAAAAATAAACATTTAATTTTAATACAAATTGTACTAAAATTTTATTAAAAACTTAACATTAACATACTTAATAAAATAAAATCAGTGTAATCAGCTCATAGATGTGACTACCCTAACACCTAGGGATTACGTATTTTCTTGTTTCACTCCCTTTGGCTTTAACTCATGATTTACTCTGCTTTAACTCATGTTTTTACTGCTTTAAACTTATTTTCCGGCAAAACTAAATAGCATAACTGCCATCCTACCTTCAACTACAGCTAAACAAATAGAGGGTTACCCTAACAACCTAGGTGGAATTAGTATGCTTTTGTTTTACGCTTATACTGCTATTACACTCATGTACTTAATGCTTTATACTCATGTTTTATTACTTGTTATTTAAAAATTTAACTATTCTAATACATATATTTATTAACGTACTAAATTCTGAAACGGTTAATTTAAAAATTCGGTATAAATCTTTGGAAATAGCTTACTCTTATTTATGGACTTACAAATCGATTTGGACTCTTTAAACTCATGTATTTATATAAATAAATTTACCTTGAGGGGAGGGATTGAGGTTCTTTGCCTCTAAAACTTTAAGGGTTATTTTAAAATTAACTCTCTGCTTTACTGCTTAACTCATGTTTACTGCTTAACCATATATTTATTAACATATGTTTTTATATTGTTTAATTGATTTTTTTTTTTTTAATAGTTTTTTATTTTTTGTTCATAATCAATTTAGGCCTTATAGCTATTTTTAATTTAACTATCTATACTTAGTGTTATTTACTTCAGACCTATTGTATTATTATTTTAGAACACCACAACACACGACCACACCAACACACCACACACACACACACAACACCACACAGCACACACTGACACTTAACAACATCACTATGTAGCACTTATACACACATTACACATGACACTTACATTTTACCATAGACACTTACATTTAACTATAGACACATGCGCCACACACACACACCACACACCAACACACACACTTACACTATATACACCAAATTCACTATGATACTGTCACTACACACATTTCACTATACACTTCATTTATCCTAGACACACTTACAGTTACACTTACACTCACACACAGATTTACTCACTCACACAGATTACCACACCAAACAGATTACCTTAACACACAGATTACTTACACTCGCCACACACACCACACACCACACACACACACACCACCACACACGCACACTCACTTACACATAAAACGTATAATTTATTAAACATTTTATGTTTACACTTAATACATTAATATTACTCATTCAAATATAACTAAAAATTATTCAAATTTCCTAAAACTCTACTACATAAATCACTCAATTATCTTTTAATAAAGAATTTATTATTAAATTTAATACTTTTTGATTTATAAATTATAACTATCAATTTTAAAATAAAACTTTTACTAAAAATTTATGAATTTTATTAAAAAAAAATAATATTTTACGTACCTTAAAAGCAATAAATCAGTAACCCTAGCACCCCTAGCACCCCTCTACACCAACTATCCACGTTTTTTCTAAAATGAAGATCACAGAAGATTTTACCTTCGGTCAGCGGTTCGAACGTTGCGACTCCGCGTTGCGAGTTAACACAACGGAAGCTACTAAACACACTAGCATCCACGCCCCAAAAAAAGACGCTCAAACGTAGTTTTAAACCACCCCGTTTCCTCATCCCCAATAAATGCCGAGTACTCCAAAGGTGCCCCCACTAATAAATAATGAGTCACAGAAGAACTTTACCCCTCTCAGCGAGAGCGATTCGAACGTTGGACTCATCATCTTTAGCCATTATAAATAATAAAAAAAACAGCAATAATTCTTCCTCATGCTAACCCAAACATACTCCAACACCACACATCCAAACAAGCATCACGCATATTAACCCACTATCAACCACCACACAACCACACACAACTCCCTCACAAAAATACATTATCCTCAACATACAACGCACCAAACACAAAAAATGTCACACACACCACACACACCAACCACACAGTCTTCGACACCCCATATCAATCCATCCATTCAATACACCACTACATGTAACTACACAAAAATATATACTACAAGCAGACATATACACCTATACTCAAACATACTAATACCGCAGCACCCAATTTTCTTATTATATTAATCTCTC
>JABUQX010066901.1:42500-73366 GCA_015478945.1 Trachelipus rathkii | reverse complement strand
GGTACGCCGATGGGCAGATTATCCCTGATGTGGGAAATGGTTTTAATTTGCCTGGCCTGTATCGAGCTTTTACGGTGTGCTGCAATTGCCTACCGTAGGAGGGAGCGGCGGCCGTTGTGGATGATCCCAATAATGAGGTTTTTCCAGGAGCGAACATCGTTAGTACTAGCGGAACTCCATGGGTGCATTATTCGTGCAACACGAACGTGCGAATTTGTGTTGCCACGGAGACGGCTCTGATGTTGGAGGCAAAGAAGTGGAGCACAAAGGAAACAACTGTCACGGTCAGATCCGACATAATTGTTGGAGGATACTTAAAAAGAGATATCCAGGCTGTCTGCGGTGTGCTGCAATTGCCTACCGTAGGAGGGAGCGGCGGCCGTTGTGGATGATCCCAATGATGAGGTTCTTCCAGGAACGAGCGTCGTTAGTACTAGCGGAACTCCATGGGTGCATTATTCGTGTGACACGAAAGTGCGAATTTGTGTAGCCACAGAGACGGCTCTGATGTTGGAGGCAAAGAAGTGGAGCACCAAGGAAACAACTATCACGGCCAGATCCGACATAATTGTTGGAGGATACTTAAAAAGAGATATTCAGGCTGTCTGCGGTTTTGCCCACGCTAGCCACCTGAGTAATGACTCAGTGGCTTACAAACTAGCCATGTAAGGAGGGCTTCTGTTGTTAAGAAGGACAGATGCTACCCAATGGAGCCCTCTTGAAGGACAAACGATTGGCATTACCCTATGGCATGCTATCGCCCCCGATGCCAATCAGAACAAGGAGAGTAACAATTAATGGTGGGCCTATCGCCAACGAGCGGTGTGGGGGCATTAACCCCGCCTTTGCTTGGCGCGGCTCTCCTGGACATCCAATGGTTGGAACGGAGCGTTTTCATACGTCCCTTTCCAGCGTACCAAAAGATGTTCAAAATTTATTGGTCGTCCCACATGCGTTGTGCCGTCATCCTGCTGCACAGGAAATGCTCGCATTATGCTCGCAATGGGTCCACATGATTCTCTTTCTCAAAGTCATTATCTATTTTCCTCAATACTTATCCATCTACCACACTAGATATAAGATCATCCAACATCAAAGACATCCAAGCACAAATTTTTCCTTGACTACTTCTTCAGATACCATTTGTTCTCGATCTATCATATATATATATATATATATATATATATATATATATATATATATATATATATATATATATATATATATATATATATATATATATATATATATATATATATATATATATATTCTTCATCTTCCTTTTTATTTCCCAATATTGGGAGTAAGGTGCGTAGTATGCATCGGAAAAGAAAAGCAGTAGAAGAATATGACAAGAGTCGAAAAGAAAGGCCAGCCTTTCCGCCCCCTCTGTACCAGTAATTAGAGAGGTCTCGTCGCAGTTAGAAAATCCACCCTAAAGCTTCATGGGACCGCTATGGACCCTCACTATGGTAGATCGTCAATGTAAGGGTTCATCACAACAATTACAACAACAACTACTCTGGACCTTGCCTCACCAACAGTATCAACCAGTGATGATGGGAAATGTACATAGTATGTTCTATTAGATTAAAATATGTATTATATCTATCAAAATAAATGTATTTGTTAAATCTCTCTCTCTCTCTGACTTCTTTGTTTTATTTTCTGATATCAATTTCCTCCTGTCCTATACCAAGGACTCTACTCTTCTTATTGCCCACTATCACAATTTACCCCAATGTTCTTAATTATTCGTTATTCATTTATTGTACTTTAATTACTCTAATACTGTTTCTTATAATGATTACATTGACTACTGTAAGAGAAAAAATAATGTATAAAAACAAACAAACGGAACATTTGCACTGACATTATTCAGTGCTGTCACTTTTAAAAACACGCCGTGCTGGACTCGAAGACGACAATCCCCACTTACAAACTTTCACCCCATCTTATTCTTCACGACCAAACTCAAAAAAAACACAATCGATATATTTTTCATTTAGTAATTTGAATTATTGGTAATTAATTAATTAAAGTTCTCGCTCTACTTATTAATCAATTAATTAAGGTTTTTTAAAAGGTTTTATAGATTTTCTAAAGTTTAAGATTTATATATATATATATATATATATATATATATATATATATATATATATATATATATATATATATATATATATATATATATATATATATATATCATCTAGTAATTTGAATTAGTAGTCATTAATTTTAAGGTTTATTTTGAAATATTTTATAGTACATGTAGTTTAAGAGAATATTATATATATATATATATATATATATATATATATAGTAAGTATATATATATATATATATATATATATATATATATATATTAATTTGAATTGTATTCATTAATTAATTAAGGTTCATTTTTGAAATATTTATAGTATTATAGTTTAAGGGTATATATATATATATATATATATATATATATATATATATATATATATATATATATATATATATATATATATATATATATATATATATATATATATATATATATATATGGTTAAATATATATATATATATATATATATATATATATATATATATATATATATATATATATATATATATATATATATATATATATATATATATATGATTTTTTGTGTCATCGGAGCAAGATGTGGTAGAAAAGAGAAGAAACAGCAATATCTTAGAAGGGAACATCAAGAAAGAGAAGAGGAGCAGAAAGGAATATGAAAGAGCAGCAAATGATGCTCTGAAAAATCCTGGATTTAGTGAAGAATGAAATGGAGGGTGAAATTATCAGCATTCAAGATATTATAATCTTATGAAGAGAAATTGATTTTATATTTTTGCATAAATCTATTTATTTCTTTCAACTCTAAAATTGAAAATCAAATTTTAATTCGAATTAAAAATTACTCGTGAAGTAATAAAAGTGAAATAAAGTATACTTTTTAAAAAAATTAATTCATACAAAAGAAGAACTAGGCCTTTACGACTTGAATATTGATTATTTCAAATGTTTAAATGCCGTACAATATTTGAAATGTCATTAAATATATGAATATGAATGGCTGTTTGACTTTGAAAACCTTCTCACTAAGGGGAAGGTTCATTACTTCTTGGCCAGCACCTGCTTGCTAAGAATGCCAAAAAAAGACGCTTGCGTCTTGTTTTTCAATTACTGGAGAGAGACCGAAGGGTGTGTTTCCAAGGACCCCAAGTGTGATAGACCTTGGGTGCGTCAGCTGGTTGACGACGGTGACGTTGAGGCGAACCCGGGGCCTTTTTCAGGGCCCAAGGACATGGGCGATGTTGGTGGTTTAAGAAACCTGTCTGAAGAGAAGTTCTCCATCACGAAAGGGCTTGGACCTAATTCACGATTACATAAATTTGGCCAAGCGGTAATAAGCTTGAGCCAGGACTCTAGAGGAGGACCAGCTGGTGATTCTATCAGGAGCGCCATTCCCACCGGGCGGGTGGAAACTGGTTTAAAACACTTTATTTATAACCGTGCATCGCCCCCTGTTGAGTCAACCCTCCACATGAGAACTATCGTGGGGCAGAAAAACCAACGGAATGTTGGGGTTGTTGGTGGGGCGCCTGCCGCTCGTCAGCCCGGCACGCGGGGGAACGCGAGCGCTGCGGCGGGGCGCCCGGTTAACTCAGCGACGCGGAGCCCAGTGTTCGAATCCCGCTGATGGAGAGTAAAATCTCCTTTGACTCATTCATTATGAGGGCTGGCCTTTGAGTACTCAGCAATTGAGTCAAATGAGATTCTACTCTCCATCAGCGGGATTCGAACACTGGACTCTGCGTCGCTGAGTTAACAGTAACCGGGCACTCTATCCACTATTCCATCCACGTTCCCAAAAAAGAACGTTTCAAGTCTAGCTTACAGATTTTCCCGATTTTTTATTTTATTTTATCAATAACAAGCCGAAGTCTTCTGGAATACTACTCCATAAGGATGTATTAAAATAAAGTGCATTGGGAGAAATCAATTAGTCAGTGAGGAAACATTATATACATCCTTATTGAATAGGCCTAAACAAATTTAAATAGGCCTTTCACTTTTTTTTATAATATCAATAACATGCCGAAGTCTTCTGGAATACTCCTCATAAGAAGGTATTAAAATTAAGTGCATTGGGAGAAATCAATTAGTCAGTGAGGAAACTTTATTTACATCCTTATTGAATAGGCCTAATCAAATTTAAGAATTTAGTTTTATAACATCAGATTTTCACGATTTTTTTTTTATTTTATCAATAACATGGCGAGTTTTCTGGAACACTCCTACATAAGAAGGTATAAAAATTAAATACATTGGGAGATATCAATTAGTCAGTGAGGAAACTTTATTTACATCCTTTTGGAAAAGGCCTAATCAAATTTAAGAATTTAGTTTTATAATATCAGATTTTCACGATTTTTTTTTTATTTTAATAACATGCCGAAGTCTTCTGGAATACTCCTCCATAAGAAGGTATTAAAATTAAGTGCATTGGGAGAAATCAATTAGTCAGTGAGGAAACTTTATTTACATCCTTATTGAATAGGCCTAATCAAATTTAAGAATTTAGTTTTATAACATCAGATTTTCACGATTTTTTTTATTTTATCAATAACATGCCGAAGTCTTCTGGAATACTCCTCCATAAGAAGGTATTAAAATTAAGTGCATTAGGGGAAATCAATTAGTCAGTGAGGAAAAAAAAAATAGCGATCCCAGAAAATAGTTTCCAAAAGTATTTCTTTTATGCATTTGAAAAATATTCATCTAGAAGTTGATGTTACTTGATTTAAATACTATATTTCTAATGATAACTAAAAACCGTATTTTTATCTTTTAATGTAGAAATTTAAACTATATTTAAGTAAGTTACTCAAGTTTAACAAGTGTAATAAAAACGTTGCCCCTTAATAGCGAATATAAAAAAATGTAATATGATATTTTTTTATATATATATATATATATATATATATATATATATATATATATATATATATATATATATATATATATATATATATATATATATATATATATATATATATATATATATATATATAATGACGTTATAATGATAGTAAATGTAAATTCCTATAATTAAGGTTTATATGCTAAAGTACCGAAAATAAAGATAATCTTCAAATAAATACAAGAACAAGAGCGTACTTTTTCTAAAGTTTATGCGTAACTTTTTTAAGTTATAAATTTAAATGGTAAAGGTACATTCCGTCGACGGACAGTTAGCAGACGGAAGACAGATGACGATTTAGATCCAGACGATGTGAATATAAAATACGTTTACGTAAAGATACCTGGCTCGAATCTAGTAATCTCTCTTTTGAAAATATTATTTACTTCATTTATTGTTGGTGCTCTAATATGACTTCAACGATCTTTTGTGAACAACAACTTAACATGCATCCTGAGGCTATCACTGATTGGAAAAGTTATATGCGGGAGGTTTGTGAATTCACAGTAATTAATGATCAGAAGCTTATTGGAGGAAATTGACGAATCTTCATTTTCTCGTAGGAAATATAATAAAGGACAGTGTTACCTAAATCAATGGGTTTAGATTTTATCCACTAAAATAATTAATATTAATCTTAAAATAATAAGGTACTCCTCTAAAAAAAATTAAAAATATAGCAGATGAATCAATCATCATTTCAGATTCCTGGCAGGCTTATGATGATATATCCAAAATTCCAAACATAAAATACAAACATTTAACAGTTAATCATTCCCTGTAAATTTTGTAAACCCCGCAATGGAGCACACTATACAATGAATATTGGTTCTAGGCCAAACAAAGAAATAAACGGGAATACGGGACGGCCAGACAAATGTTAGAAGAAAAGCGATGTTGTTCCTCTTTGGAGGAAAAAAAAAGAAAAGACCTTTTTGAAACATAGTACCGTGGATATTGTTAGATTTTATCTTCTAAAATAATTAATATTAATTTTAAATATTAAAATTTAAATATTGTTATTTAACAACTATTCATTTTCCTTTAGAAAAAAATACTCAAAATTTAATTTCATTGATTCAAATATAAGAAAAACAAAAATAAATAAATTAAATTATTTAAAATCAATACAAATAATAAATGAGATCTCAATATCGTAAACAAACTTTATAAAAATATAAATCATAAACGAAGTTGCTAAAAATATAAAATAAAAAAATAAAAACGATATAATCGTTTTAAAATATCTGATAAAAATATCAAAAATATCGACACTGAAAAATAAAGGCCCTATATATATATATATATATATATAAAGAGAGTATATATATATATATATATATATATATATATATATATATATATATATATATATATATATATATTGAAAAAACCTAACCCAACTTGACTGGACGAGATAAATAAATAATTAAAACTAAATTTACTTTCGTACTAATAATCATTAATTGCAAGTATAAATGTGCAATATCTTTATTTGCGAAACTTTTACTTTAATCAATGTAAAATTTCGATAACGTAACCGGAATTAAAAGAAATAACTACGCAACAGATAGAAATCTTTAGAACTGAGTCAACTGGACAAATTAATGCTAATTCCTATGGTTTTAATTCCACTACTTCGATTATTGCATTGTTTGTACGACAACTAAAAATTTTGATTTACCAAAAAACGCTTCGGAAAACAAAGTTTTTTTTGGTAGATTTGATCGCGTAAAAAATGCGGACGTACGATTATATCAAGCAAGTATATATATATATATATATATATATATAGCATTTAGTGTATGTATATGTATGTATTTCTTTGTATGATATATATATAAACAAATATATATATATATATATATATATATATATATATATATATATATATTTTGCATTTAATTTTAAGCTTCTAAAGATTAATTTTTTGACTATTAAGTTCACTTAAAAAATAATTTTAGAAAATTATTTGCAACATAAGTGGAAGGCTTATTTACAATAGATTTGACGTTTCGTCTCTGTACTGAGACATTCCCTCTCATAGAGGAAAGTTGTTCGTAAGCAAATGAGTGTGTTTTAGTTAATAGATCAACAATTAAATCAAATAATTCTGTTTCACTGAAATTCATTAAATTTTATATTAATGTAGGGTCTACAAGTTTTGATCTAGGACTCCGCGAGATATATATATATATATATATATATATATATATATATATATATATATATATATATATAAATGTATAGTATATATATATATATATATATATATATATATATATATATATATATATATATATATATATATATACAGGCCGTAGCCAGAATTTGGGAGAGTTTGAGATTATATATATAGAGATAGTATATATATATATATATATATATATATATATATATATATATATATATATATATATATATATATATATATATATATATATATATATATATATATATATAAGAATAAAATATATAACATTGATAGCATCTTCAAAATAAGAAAAAAATTTAGTTAAAAAAAATGTTTTGAGCCTTTTCAAGTAGAAAATGTCTTTTTGGGAGTACACGTTTTGATTGAAGTAAATTGATAAATCCTTGAACATTGCTTTTAGTCATCAGGTCAATTTTTTTATTTATTTTTTTTTTTTTACAAAATTCGTAAAATCTTTAGTAGATATCTATGAAATGAGTGACTATACAAAGATTAGCAAGTATGGATATATGGCTCAAGAAAACCTTGTCTTAACTGGTTTAAAAAATCATTACGAAAAGAAATTGTAATTGCCGTATGTCTTTTCGTTTAACATCGATTCTCAAACGAGGAAGTCTCATTTGTTCCTTAACAGAAAGCAGAAGAAGCTCTGTTGCAAATTCCAAAATGTTTAAAAATGTTTCATCGAAGTATGCTTGAAAATCTTTCAAAGCAAATATCACAAATTTAATATGTTTAACAGCAGTTTCTGTTACTAATTATGGAGACTACAATATAATACACACATAATGGAAAAGTGAAGGAGAATAAACTTGAAGTCATAAATAAATTTATAACCAATTTGCTTTGAAATTGCAGACTTCAAAAGACCTGAGTTTTTTTGAAGGTTTAATATCTAGATTCATTCAAGCTCCTCTAAAGCTTCAACGAATGCTTTAAAAATTTCGGACCTTTATTAAACCAAGGAGCATAAATTTTTTTTAACTTTGTTAAGTTGGAAAAACTAAGAAATACATTTTATGATCCAAGGGAAAATCAGAATAAAAAGAGATATTATTTATTTTATATTAAATTTGTAAAGTTTCATAAAGTCGATTTTGTGTACGTTTTCTGATGTCTTATATGAGATTTTTTTTTCATTTTCAAAATTATTTTATGTAGTTAAATTAGATATTTATTGAGTTAAATAAAAACTAAAACAATACCATAGAGTAAATGTTCAGCAGGCTGGCGTGTAAGCATGGCAGACCGCTCGCTCCTTGCAAGCAAGCGCCAGCGATGCCGTGTTACAACTTACTCGCGCTAGTAAGTTACATATGATAATGTAAATATAACTATAGACATTAACGTGCTATACATTAAACTTTACTACATGCCTTTTCATTTGGGAAAATTGAGAAAATTCGTAAAAAAATCCCTCAAATGGAATAATTCTCAGCTAGCATTACCAAACATTCCGATTTTAATTTTTTGATTACTCCCTGGTTTAATAAAGAACCAAAATTTCTTTACATCGTAACTTTCTACCAACCTTGTTTCGCCCATTCGTGAGTTTTGTCCATTTTGTGTCTGGGAAAATCTTTCCTATTCTTACCGTCAAATATTTCTTATTCCTGATTAGACAATCTAAAATAGACTATCTACAGTTGCATTCGCTGTGCCATAAATTCTAATGTTGATACTTCACATGGACGGCAATAGCAACATGAACAAATTCTAACGGCCGACAGGATAAATTTTCAAACGCTTAAAATACATCTAAAGCTCTTCTTCATTGCTTCTGCCTCATCATATCGTTGTCCAATCAGAAAGTCACTTATCTTATTCAGCGTTCGTTAGTAATTGCCTCCGCTAGGATTTTTCATTGTCGGTCTCAAGCGTCTCTTTGACATGTCTAATGTCTTTCCGTCACTTATTCCTTTCACACAACTAATTAAATACGTTTTGTTGCTCTGTAGTTGAGTGCTTTATTAATTATTATTTTCACTAAGTATTATTAAAAATTTAAAATTAAGAGAATCAAGATTAAATTTTTTACCATCTGAAATTGACCTTTCACAGGGTTATTAGGGAACATATAATCAAAGTCTAACTTATAATATACCCTATAATAATTATAGGGTAAACTTTTATATAATTTTTAACTTATATAATATGTACGATGGATGATATATATATATATATAGATATTATATATATATATATATATATATATATATATATATAGATATATATATATAATATGTAAGCTCGTTCCAACATCTGAATGAGGTCGTCAGTCAGTAAAGAACCACTTGCAGAAGAGCTGCAACAAGATATCAAGGTGCACTTGTCAATCCTCCAACAAGAGTTCAGACTCTATTACCATGATACAGATGAAAATTAGAATGCACAACTTAAACTTGCCCAGACAATCATTTCCGCAATAGCCCAATGTAGACGATCTTCCTGATGACATACATACCAAGACGAATTTTTGGAAGTTACCCAATACAACACGCGCAGCAGACTGGAGAGTTCCAGAACAACAGCCAGTTCAGCAACTCTAATTGCAGCGGAAAAAATTTCGACTTCCCTAAGACGAGCAACATTCGCCTTGGAAGGTTCTGCGTCCTTTCTCATCAAAAAAACATGCGTTTCTCGAATCTACGGTAATCAAATCAAAGGCCCCAAACAGGTTGGATGCTGAAAGACGGACAAGCGATGTTGGCCTTGAACCAAAGGACCCGCGAATTGATTTGGCTGTAGCAAAGAAAGCAAGGGACATCCTTCGCCCGTAAAAAAATACGAGGGACATATATATATATATACACTAATATATATATATCATATTAACTATACTTATAATATATATACTATATATAGTATATATAATATATACTATATATATACTATATATATATATAATTATATACTATATATATATATTTCATTTCAACAATTATTATATATATTTCCACTTTCATTCAAAGGAATTGTCGTGCCTACCACTCTAATTTCGGAGATGTTGTTCAACTAATAAACATATATCGTTGCTTCTTTCAACCGTCGGAATATAAATCGCCGCTAACCTCTATTGAAAGATGGTGACAATGATAGGGCGAGTGCAGTGGAATACTCATTCATAAAATCTGTCCCCCTATCTCTCCCAGTTCCACTCTCCATTACCAAACTTCATGCACGAACATAGTTAACCGCAACGAATTCACTTGTCCACCGACCTTACTATCTGCTCGATCTACTTGGCTCTAAGTAGCGAATTTACTAAGGTCGACTTAGGTGATCTTTTAAAATAGCTCCCTACTCCGGTTGTTATACTAGGAGACTTCAACCTCCGCCACCCCTTATGGGGCGACTCTGTTACTTCGTCTAAGTCCAAGATCCTTATAGATCTCCTAACCCCCTTTTCCCTGGGATGCCTTAACACAGGACTAACTACATATGAACACATACACACACACACCACTTCTTGTATTGACATTTCTTTTTGCTCCCATTCCCTTATGGATCGCTTTACCTGGTCCAGCTTTGATTAATTATTTATTCATCAGTGATCATTACCCAATAGCTTTAAATGAGATTGTACCAAGCCCAATGCAAAAACCTATCTCCAGCTGGCGTTATGATCGAGCGGAGTGGGCTCCTTTTATCAGGCCACAGCTATCTCACTTTCTCCCTTCAATAACCGATTTGCGACTATTGATGATGCCTTTCGCTTCTTCCAGCAAGTCGTCATCTCTTCAGCGGAAGCTTGCATTCGGCAATCTTCCTCAAGGAGGCGGTCGGCAACCCCTTGGTGGTCCCAAGAGTGCGCACAAGCCAACCGAGAGAAGAAGAAACTTTACAGGCAATAAAAAAAAAGACCCGTACCACCCCAAACAATGATCATTTTTTAAAGGTCGATGCTTGCAAACTCGCAAACATGTAATTGACCAAACACGAAATATTTTTTCGAACTTCCATCTCGACTGTCAACTCCACAACTGCCCTTCCTTTAGTGGGGAAAGTTACACAGAAAATATCTCGTCGCTCCAACAACTCCTTACCAACAGTCCTCCGTTATGGGCCTGATATAACTGACACGATCACAGCTCCTGCTGCCGTTGCAGATGCATTAGGCTATGGTTTTGCTAGCCACTAGATTTCTTTCCGCTATCCTGAAGCCTTTCAAAAATTGAAAACTAACACAGCACTGCCAGACTTTTCAACAGCGAAAGGGGAAGATCATACCTACAACCGTCTTTTTACACTTGCAAGAGTATCAAATTGCTCTGGCGAATAGCAAAAGACAGTGCTCTTGCCGTCCAGACATAGATTCGTATATCATCTCGCGATCACATACATCCCTCCAGTTCAGCATTATTTGCTAGAATCCTATATAACAGATACTGGATCGAACTCCTCTTTCCATTCTATTTGGGAATAGCAGCTTTTGTAATTCCTATACCATACCTGGAAAAGATCCGAAGGTGGCGGACAACCAAAGAAAAATTTCGCTGACCTGCCATACCTGTAAATTAATGGAGAAAATGGTTTCGGGTCGCTTTCTCCCTGTTCTGGAGAGTGAATTTTCACTCCATATTTCTATCGATATTACAAATTGAACATTGCGGTTAATTGGCAGTATTTACATCTATACAAATGTACTACTCCGATCTAGAGTGGTCTCCTACATGGGTCCTGTGTTTACCTTTGACCCGAGTGCAAGCGGAGATGCGTGGCTGAGGTATCTGTCCATGACACATAGGAGGGTCTTATCCTATGAATAGAGCCTCTTTCATAGGTTTACAGTCCGTATCTTTTTTAGTGTCGTGGTTGAGGGTAACACGCTTGCATACCGTTCGGAGACCCGGGATCTAAATCCGATGGTAAGAAGATTCACTCAGTTATTTTATCTACACCAAAATTGAACTCGGTCATTAATCTGCAGTATATACGTCTATAAATTATATTATATATATATATTACTATATATATATATTATATATGCAGATATATATATATATATATATATATATATATATATATATACTTAGTATTCTCCCCACTCCCCTCCTACGAGAAACAGGCGATCTGGAGATATTGTGACCCTGTTCCAATTCATCCCAAACCCTATGCTAACCCCCATCTCGATTTATTAAAAAAAAAAAATTTACGTAGTGTTTTGAAAATTTTGCTATACCCCAAAATAGCAGCTCGATGTAAAAAAAAAAATCTTTTTAGTGAAAATGCTAAGAAGTTGAACTGTGAGCAGTGGCAAAATAGTTTGGTATACAAATAATTTTTATAAATGAAAAAATGTGTATCGAAGAATTCTACAAGCAGTAAAAATTTAATTCTAATCGGATGAATAATAAAAAAGTTAAGCCCTACCCATTATTTGAATTTTTTTTTTTTGGGGGGGGCAACTAAAAAAAGAAAACTCACGATAACCTTTTTATTATGTATCCGATTATTACAAAATTTTCGGAGCATGTATAATTGGGGAAGATACACATATTTTGTTTAGATAAAATTTTTGTATAGCAAACGTTTTTGCCTCTTCTCATGGGAAATTTCTAAAGTTTCCGTGACCAAAGCAAAACCGTTGGGCATACAAAAAAAATTATCTAAATAAAAGATGTGTATAGTATATCGTCGTTATAAAAGCTATAAAAATTTCATTCTTATCACATGAATAATAAAAATGTTGCATTACACCAATCATTAATTTTTTTTTTTTGCCAACTCTAAAATGAAAAACCACAAAAACTTTATTATTATTAACACAAACAGTTTGAAATTTTCTGAGCATATATATAATTGGGGAAGGTACACATTTTTTGTTTAGATAAGGTTTTTGTATGCCCAACAGATTTGTCGCTTTTCATGAGAAACATTTCAAAGTTTTCGAAGGTTTTTTCGTGATCAGCGGCAAAACTGTTTGACATACGGAAAATTAATCTCTATAAAATATGTGTAACTTGTAGAGTTACACAAGCTGTAAAAGTTTCATTTTAATCTGGTAAATATTAAAAAAGCCTCATGCCACCAATTATAATTTTTTTCTTTTTTTTTTGCAGCTTAAAAATAAAGTAACATGATAATTTATGTACTATTCGTCTGATCATAACGAAATTTTCAGATATATTATTAGGCGAGGTTCACATTTTTTGTTTAGATAAATGTTATGTAAACTCGAGGGGTTTGCCGCGGATTATAGAAAAATTTGAAAATTTTCCCATGCACAGCAGCATATTCATTCTGCATACAAAAAAATTAATCTAAACAAAAAATGTGTATCTTCCTCAACTATACATGCTCCGAAAGTTTCGTATTGATCTCATGAAAAATAGTTACCGCTTTTTTCGTTTATAACTTTCCAAAATTGATCCTCCACCCCACCGTATCCCCCCTGTATATCATGAATAAAATATTTTGTGTTGGAAATTCAAAGAGCATACAGTTCTGTATTAGAAATTGTTAAAACCAAAAAATCAGAATTGATGATTGCAACCGTCAAAAGTTAGGTACCCCAACCCGTACTCTATCCATAAATGCAAAGTATTGTTATTTTTTTTTATCTTTTTTAGACTGATTTAGTTTGTTTAAAAATTACAAAAATAATGAAACAAGAAGAGGTATATCACAGGCATAAATTAAAGCAGAGGTAAATATATATATAGATAATATTATATATATATAATATATATATATATATATATATATATATATATATATATATATATATATATATACCGTAGTCGGTACATAGTATAAAAGTTATAAAGGTTATATGTAAGGGCAACCTTGTATAAGTCCTGTTGTAAAAGCCGAAATAATGTTTGATTCTTTATTTTGTATAGTATCAAGGTCACGAGGTGACTCTGGCCCAAAACGCCCTGTGCCACTGGCATAGAAGGCAGTTAAGAAAAAGAGCCGGAGAGCCACACTTGACACTCTCTCGGTCCAAAAATGATTACTGTAATGATGTAATAACTTTTAAATGGTATTTAAAAAGTAAACATTTATTTTTGAATAACAGTGAAATATCTTAATGTGTGTTCAAGTAAAATAGTCACTAGACATAATTAATAAAGAAATAAATAAAGGAACGTTTCACTATTCCAAAACTATTTTATTATTTGCTATATCAAGGTGATCTCTTAAATAGAGCCAATTAATCATTATAGAGGTCAATCTTTGTACATAGTTTTGGTGGACCCCAGGACAGTGACAAAAAGCCCCCCTTTCTGATCGGTGGGGCGCATAGCAAAAAAAAATGGATGAAATAATTCTGAATCTTGAGAAATTGAGCAGAAAATACCAGTTGATCGAATTATTACTAGTTAAAGCTTTATCTGAACTAAAGGCAGTTGAAAAATTGACAGATCCTTGTCTTATTATTAAAAATCGTTATGATATTAAAATACTGATAGAAAAATTGGAAAGATCATGTAATAAATTTTCTATGGAAAATAAAATAGCTCTCAATGAAATGAGAGAAAAATATTGAGTCACATAAATCTCACAAGAAACTATAAAAAAAAAAAATAATCGATGAAAATATTTATTTAGCATCATCATTAAATAGAATAAAAAAAATCTAAAAATCTAAAAACTAAAGTGGGACTATTTGAATAACTTTGTAGTATTCTTGAAAAGCAAAATTCAATTCTGGATATTCATGTAAATAAGAAAAGCAATAAATAAAAATTTAGTTTCTCAAAATTAAATTTAAGTTTTAAATTATTTTGCAAATAAAAACCCTTTTTTCTTGTCAATATCATTTGGGATATTTAGTTTAAAGTGAATTCTATGCTTGAAAATTGTAGCTGCAAGTTTAATCACAGCTCTTGTAGACTACTTCTGTAACAACTATTTAAACTTGTAGGTTGTATTACAGAAAAGACGACGAAAGACAAAAACTTATGATATTTTCACAATTCTAAGACCGTGAGGAGTAGGGGAAAGTCAAGTACTACATCAAAAGCATCTGCAAAAACTTCGAACGTTTCCCCCTCTTCCCCCAAATCTCCAATTCGAAGAGAAAAAAATTCAAATTCGGATGGGGAAGGAAGTCAGGACCTACATACCCAGCTACGAGCAAGATCTGTTACCACCACAGTCTCCCCCTCTTTGAGGGAGACTCCAAAGACCAGTCTGCCTATTGGTGCCATTCCAAAGTTAGATGTTCGTAATATAATGACCTGGTTACACACGACTATAACCGTATTCAAACTTAATGGAGTAGATGATCCAAAAGAGCGCGTAAGAATATTAGCCTCCGTCCTTCCCCATGATATCGTAGCGACAATCAAATTTCCATTGGGTGGAGATTGCTTTCAAAAGTTAATTGCGTCGATAGAGGAAGCTTACACCCCCAATCTGCGAAGTCAATTCAGTGAGATTTTCCGAGGAAGCTTACACCCCCAATCGGCGAAGTCAAATCAGTGAGATTTTCAAAAAAGGAAGAAAAAAGAACTCCCTTCAGTATACTTGGCGAGAGTTCGTGACGTTATGGGAATAGGATTTGATCTGCTTGCTGAAAACTGCGCCTTTTGTTCATGAATTGTTTATTAATGAGCTCCCATCTCGCATCCAAGAAAACCTAATGAGTCTGGCAGATGATAGCAGTCTTGAAAAAATTACAAAAGTGGCTGATAACTTATATTAAAACTTTTATAGGAATAACTACGAAACCCCCCATGAGAGAAGCGGGAGAGAATATTGGGGGGCAGTAAATCATCTTCAAGGAGAACATTTCCCGACCCAAGAGAGAGGATCACAGGAGGAAAGTCGAAATACAAACAACAATAATTCCCCGGTTTCAGAAGAGGCTAAAGTAAACAAAGTTCTTTCGAGAGATGAAAGGACTTCTCAAGTCTCTCACCAAGGTCGCAAGACAGCTGAGTGAAGCCGCTGCCAAACCGAATCGAACAGAAGAACAACCATCATTTCAAAATAGAAGAAATGCTCCTAGAGAACGTAGGCAAGGCAACACTGTAAATGCCGAGCTGCTAGGCGAGTTATGTAAACCACACGCCAGATTCCTACATAGAAGTTACACATGCCATTCGGAATTTTGTCCTGTTTTCTTTGGTATTCCCGCCAAATAGAGAAAATCAGCAAGCACATGAGTTAAACCCCCAAAGAAGGCCGGGAAACGCATCAGAACCCCCCTTGCACAAGAGTTAAGGGGGCAGGTGAATATTTTAAAGGAAAATGATCGTATTTTTAATTATGGGGATTTTGCTGTAGTAAATAATTTGCATGCGTCAACTAGTAGGTTTAATAATATTAATAATAATAGTTATGTTTGGTTTAACAACGTTTCTAATTGACATATAATAATAATAATAATAATAATAATAATAATAATAATAATTTAGCTTGGTGTAATTTTAAGAGTAACGCGCGAAGTGCTCCATGGCATGTACAAGGAGGTTATCATTCTTCTAACGAAGCTCTGAGTTTCTCGACTATTGATAAGAGTATCGATGTAACCCATACGATACCCACGTTGGCCTCTAGCGGCGCACAAGATATGTTAACGACGGATGCTCCGACAGGAGAAAGTCCGGTCATAAATAATATGTCTGTATTAAATAATGTAAGAAATTATAAACTTTATACTATTGTTGATAAAATATCAAAGTCTTTATTATCGACTCAGGTAGTGAGATCAATTTACTCCCTATGGATGGGGACAATAGTATACCGATTATTGGTCAAATTAAAGCTGCGAATGATACCGTAATTGACATATACTCTCGCGAAATTGTTACAATTGATTTTGGTTTAAAGAGAACTTATGATGTGGAATTTTTAACAACCAGATTACCTATTTGTATTCTAGGAATGCCGTTTTTGAAAAAATTTGCTTTCAATATTAATTTTGAGACATATGTTAACTGATACTCAGAGCAAAGAAGGTATAAACTTATGTAATAACACAATTCGTAAAGATAATGCTTTCATTCACTTTCTCTCAATTTTCTCCTTCTGTAGTTTCTAGTGAACTTTTTAGCGATATACCTATAATTAATAATCTTGTGTTTGAATTTAAACATTTATTTATAAATTCATATTTGCCGGAAAATTTTAATGTTAGTGAAAAGCAACTTAAAGCTTGGGTCGACTTGTTCAAAGAATTTGGGGGAGGGGAGAACGCTGAGTCAAAACTTAATAGAAATGGGGGGATACCTTTGCTTTACGGGGGGGGGGAGAGGAGACTCGCATTCCAACTGCTATTTTGAAGGAAATAGCTTCAATTTTTCCTTATTTCCACCTATAAAACCTAAACCTCGCCGAATTCCTCATAAAATATTCGAACAAACAAAGAAGGAATTATTAAATTTAGTAAAAGTGAAAGTTTTAAAGAGAGCGCCATCTCAATGGAGTTTTCCAATCAGCGTGTTAGAAAAGAGTGGGGGAGGGGTACGAATCGTGTGTGATTTAGAAAACTTAATTCGGTTGCGGGAAATGACGTATTTGCTATGCCGAATATAAATGATATTTTTAGAGCGCTTCATGGGACAAAAATTTTAAGTAAACTTGATGTTACGAACGCGTATTATCATTTGCCTTTGGCAGAAGCCGATCAACAATATTTTAGAATTAGTACAATGCTCGGTAATTTTTCTTTTAGGCAATTACGGATGGGATTTAATAATTCGAGTTCGTGCTTCATGAGATTTTTAACTATATTACTTCAAGGTATTCCCGGTGTACACGTGAATTTAGATGACATTTTGATAGGGACCAAAGATTTATCAGACCACGTGGTGATACTTAAACAAGTATTTGAGATTAAATTGTTTTAAAATTTGTTTAAATAAAAAAAATGCGAATTTGGGGTAAAAAGGTTCAGTTATTTGGGTTTTGAATTGACGGAAGAAGGGCTTTCGCCATTGTCTGAAAAAGTTAAGGAAATAATTAATGTTCCTCGCCCGTTAACCATAAAAGTGCGTTCGTTTGTTGGCAGAATTTCATTTTATCGCCAAAATATACCGTGTTTTACAAATCTAACGCTGCCTTTCAATAGTTATTTAAAGGGAAAGAATAGCTCTAATAAAAAAAAATCACGTGGTTACCCGATGCTGAGAAGTCTTTTGTAGATAAAAAGCAAGCGATTCGTCACGCCTCACGACTCAGGTTCCCGGCCGTCGATGCGCCTCTCAAAATTTACAATTATGCAAATAATAAAGCTTTTAATACAGTAATTATGTCGGACGATGAGGAAGGCACTCCGTTTGCTTTTTATAGTGGGTCTTTTAATACAACAGAAAAACGATATTTGCCGGTAAATAAATTATCTTGTTTTGTTAATTTGCTATTAATTAGGCTTTATATCGTTTAGGCTACTTATTTCTACTTGCATATAAAGAAACTCATCATTGTAGCTGTCACTCTTATCTTGCCGTTTATGTTCCATCTATAATTTTTAAATTTTCAAAATTATTTATATTCCATTTTTAAACGAATTAAAAAGTACTCGCAGGCTACCATGTTTATCAACACCATAGTTAAACTTGTTAGAAAGTATCT
The DNA here is from genome assembly GCA_015478945.1 of Trachelipus rathkii. Classification (NCBI taxonomy): domain Eukaryota; kingdom Metazoa; phylum Arthropoda; class Malacostraca; order Isopoda; family Trachelipodidae; genus Trachelipus; species Trachelipus rathkii. Next base: position 54,628 of record JABUQX010066901.1, on the reverse strand, counting down.
CGTTTTATTAATTTGCTATTATTAGGTAGGTTTTATATCGTTTAAGTTGCATGTTTTTATTTAGATATAAACAATTATTGCAGAGGTCACACTTATCTCGACGTTTATTTGCCCTCTATAGTAATTTTTTTTTAAACTTTAAAAATTATTTATAAATTCTATTTTAAAACGAATTAAAAAATACTCGAACGCTACCATCTCTATCAACGCCATAATTAGACCTGTTAGAAAGCATCTTGTCTTTTTTTAATTTGCTAATATTAGGTAGGCTTTATATAGTTTTATATATATATATATATATATATATATATATATATATATATATATATATATATATATACTATATATATATATATATATATATATATATAAACAAATAGATTTTCGTAGCTGTCACTCTTATCTTGACGTTTTTGTGCCCTCTACAATTATTTTTTTAAATTTTCAAAACTTTTTAAAGTTCTTTTACATGAATTAAAAAATACTCCAAGACTACCATGTTTCTTAACTCCATAATTAAGCCCGTTAGAAAGTATCTTTTTTTTCTAACATTAGGTATGCTTTATATCGTTTAGGCTGCTTATTTTTATTTAGATATAAACCCATTATTGTAGCTGTCACTTATTTCTTAACTTGTGTGTCCTCTATAATTATTTCAAATTTTCAAAATTGTTTTTAAGCGAATTATAAAAAAAAAAACTCGTTGGCTACCATGTTTAGCAACACCATAATTAAGCTTGTTAGAAAGCATCTTTGTTTTGTTAAATTACTAATATTAGATGGGTTTTATAACGTTTAGTCTGTTTATTTTTATTTAGATATAAACAAACCCATTATTGTAGCAGTCACCCTTAACTTGACGTTTATGTGCCCTATATAATTAATTTTTTAAATTTACAATATTTATAATTTCTATTTTTAAATGAATTAAAAAATACTCGTAGGATACCATGTTTATCAACACCATATTTAAGCCTGTTAGAAAGTATCTTGTTTTTTTTTTTTTAATTTCCTATTAGGTAGACATTATATAGTTTAAGCTTTATTTTTTATTTAGATATAAACAAATCCATTACTGTAGCTGTCACTCTTATCTTCACATTTATTTGCACTCTATATATATATATATATATATATAGGCTATTATATATATTATTATATATATATTACTTATATATATATATATATAGTATATTATATATATATAATAATAATATATATAATGATATATAATATATTTTTTTTTTTTTGTAGACTCAAAGACGACTTACTTCGGAAATATATTTATTAAGAATGGCAAACATAATTCGAAATCGCTTTATATATTCATACACTAGATTCCTACTATACAATCGAGGACACCGCACGTGAAGCTCCATGCACACATGTTTTGACTCCTTGTCTAATAATACCACACTCCTGCCGCTGATCGATCAATCTTCGTATTCTGCGATCATAACTCTTGACCTTGTTAAACTTTCGCACTATATTGAATTGCGGCATTACTTCAAATTGTATATTATATTCCATTCTCTTACCGTCTGCTCGAACATTGCAGCACCTCTGTGTCCCTCCAACCGCGCTGCAACTCTCCCTGGCGCCACAATTCCTTCTCAGAACACCACAAAACGAAGTCGATCCCCCGCTCACCACAGCATCTAAAGACATCCTTGTCTTTCTCTTTAACAACTTTTCCATCGAAGCTATGGGGATGCAGTACTCTTTCTCGCGTGACTCGCCGAAAGCCAAGAGCTGGTTCTCTACAAAAATTCTTTGGTTTTTCTTCCATTCCCGGAGAACCCTACACCACTTCCACTTTCAGCAGCCACGAATCGCTGTCTCCTTCTCCGTTGAAAGGCCTGACGACAGCAGCATTCCCCAGTCCATTCCTTGTCATACTGCAGCTTCTCTTGCTCGGATAGCTTGTAAGCTTAAGGAGGACTCACTTCGGCAATATATTTATTAAGAATGGCAAACAACGAAATCGCTTTATATACTCATACACAGATTCCTATAAACAAATCGAGGACACCGCACGTGAAGCTCCAATTTGATGATGTCTTGCCTCTTGTCTAATAATACCACATTTTTTACTTTTAAAAAATAGATAAATTCTATTTTTTAAACGAATTAAAAAATACTCGTAGCCTACCATGTTTATAATCACCATAATTAAGCCTGTTAGAAAGTATCTTGTTTTTTTAATTTATTAACATTAGGTAGGCTTTATATCGTTTAGGCTGCTTATTTTTATTGAGATAAACAAACCCATTATTGTAGCTGTCACTCTTATATTTCTTCACGTTTATGCTTCTATAATTTTTTTTTTAAATTTTCAAAATTTACAAATTCCATTTTTAAACGAATTTAAAAATACTCGTAGGCTACCATGTTTATTAACACCATAATCAAGCCTGTTAGAAAGTATCTTACTTTAATTTGCTAATATTAGGTAGGCTTTATAACATTTAGGCTGCTTATTTTAATTTATATATAAATAAACCCATTATTGTACCTATCACTCTTATCTTAACGTTTACTTGCCCTCTATAATTTATTTTTAAAATTTTCAAAATTATTTATAAATTCTATTTTTAAAGGAATTAAAAAATAATCGTAGGTTGCCGTGTTTATTAACACCATGATTAAGCCTGTTACAAAGTACCTTGTATTTTTCATTTGCAAATGTTAGGTAGGCTTTATATCATTTAAGCTGCTATTTGTTTCGATATAACAAACCCATTGTAGCTGTCACTCATTATTTTAACGTTTATATATCCTCTATAATTATTTTCTTTTAATTTTCAAAATTATTTATAAATTCCATTTTTAAACGAATTAAAAAATACTCCTGGGCAACCATGTTTATCAACACAATAATTAAGCTGCTAGAAAGTATCTAGTTTTTTTAAATTTGTTAATATTAGGTAGGGTTTCTATTGCTTAGGCTGCTTATTTTATTTAGATATAAGCAAACCCATAATTGTAGCTGTCACTCTTAACTTGACGTTTATGTGCCTTTTATAATTATTTTAAATTTTCAAAATTTATAAATTATATTTATAAACGAATTATAAAATACTCGTAAGCTACCATGTTTAACATCATAATTAAGCCTGTTAGAAAGTATCTTGTTTTTATCATTTACTAATATTAGCAAGGCTTTATATCGTTTAGGCTGCTTATTTTTATATAGATACAAACAAACCCATTATTGTAGCTGTCACTCATATCTTGACTTTTATGTGCCATCTACAATTATTTTAAATTTTCAAAATTATTTATAAATTATAATTTTAAACGAATTTTAAAAAATACTCGTAGGTTACCAAGTTTATCAACACCATAATTACGCGTGTTAGAAAGTATCTTGCTCTTTTAATTTGCTATTATTTAGTATTTAGGCTGCTCTTGTTGATTATCAGCTTCCAGTTAAGCTTAAGCCGATTTTATTTTAAAACCTACTAAATCGAACACAATGAATACCAACACCAACGCTCATAGCGTTAAAAGATTGAACTTTTTTTCTAATTAGTTAGTTATTGGAACAATAGAAAATTAAATAAATTACTTTTTTTGGTAAATCACACAACGAAAGTTAAAGTAATGGACTAATTATTTTCGAGAATAAAATTTTATTTATTTTTTTTTTTTTAAAAAAAAAAAAAAAAAAAGAAGAATGACGAAGAGTTATGATCCGTTTTTACTAAAGTTTCTGACACCTTTTCAATACAACTATTTATACAAACCTAGGCTAAATATTATTGTAAGGCTTTGATTTCGATATAATTTTTTGTAAGAAAAGCATTTTTTTATTGCATCGAATATTCGATGACTACCTTTGTTAAAGGAAAATTTTTTAGACATGAATTAAAATTCCAAAATATTAGTACAATATAATAATAATAATTAATAAAATAATAATAATAATAATAATAATAATAATAATAATAATAATAATAATAATAATAATAATCTATTCAGGTTTTTAAGCAATTTTATTTAGTCAATTAACTATGCGAGTAAGTAGAGGTTAAGGTTCAAGGAAATATATTTTCCATTAGGGGGCTCGAGCCGATGGAGGGACAGAGGGGGGACTTCCCCCGTCGTCACCTAGGAGCCCCGAGAGAACCCGACTCCTGATATCTATGCGGTCTACTCTAGGGTATTTCGTTAGTTTTAAATTATAAAAGACTGTACATTAAAACATGTAAGTATATATATATATATATATATAATATATATATATATTATAATATATATATATATATATATATAAATATATTAATATATAATACAGAAATTATTCCATAAATATTTCACTTTAAAAAAAAATTTAATAGTAAAAGTTATGTTTAAAATAATTATTTAAAAATATTTCGAACTTTGAATCATGTCCGTTACTACCGAAATTCATTGTTAGTAAGAATACGAAGCCAATATAAAAAAAAAAAAAAAAAAAAAAAAAAAAAAAAAAAAAAACCTGACGGAGTCAAAAAAAAACCGTCCATATTTTTTTTAAACATTGTCCTCTCACCACATTTAAATTCATTGTTGTCCTTATACTGGCAATATATTGAAAAAAAAAAAAAAAAATCCCAAATGACGAAGTAATACTTGGAACGATTATATGCATGTCTCTAGCAACATGTTAGTACGTTTTATGTTCAGAAATTGCAGCGTTTTTTTTTTTTTTTTTTTTAAAACAATCCAGAGGGAAAAAAATAATGAATATAAAAGTAAATTACATTATATATGTATAACATTAATAAAGGTTATGTTTTAATATTAGAGGTGTGAAGACTGCTTTAGTATTAAAGTTTCAATTTGATTTTAAGCATTTTCACTTCAATTTTATGAAATGTGTTCGAATTTATACAATCGATATGTATATGAAGGTGGAAACTGATAATCAACACGATCCATTTAGGCTTTATATCGTTTAGACTTTATTTTTATTTCGATATAAACAAACCCATTATTCTAGCTGTCACTCTTATGTTGACGTTTATATGCCCTTTATAAATATTTTATTAAAATTTTCAAAATTTGGAAATTCTGTTTTTTCATTTAAAAGGGATTTAAAAATACTAGTAGGCTACCTTGTTTATCAACACCATAATTAAGCCCGTTAGAAAGTATCTCGTATTTTAATATTCTTAATATTAGGCCAGAAAATCTTTAGGCTTCCTATCTTTATTTAGATATAAACAAACCCATTATTAAAGCTGTCACTCATATCTTGGCGTTTATGTGCCCTCTATAATTAGGCCTATTTTAAATTTTCAAAATAATTATAAATTCTATTTTCAAATGAAATCAAAAATACTCGTAAGCTACCACGTTTATCAACACCATAATTAAGCCTATTAAAAAGTATCTCGTTTTGTTAATTTGCTATTAATTAGGCTTTATATCGTTTAGGCTCCTTATTTTTATTTACATATGTCAGGGTATCATACAACAACTTTGTCTACTTACTCTGCGAACTTACTTTCATTCCAAATGGCCAGGCCCCCACAGGCAAAACGTCATGAACAATACTCTGGTGTTTACGTCCTGTAATCTTTCAGTATTTCAATCCTCTATTGGTAAGGTGAATAGCCTGCGAAACAAATCTATAATATCGTAAATGACCACCTACCAATCCAATGCAGTGAAGACCTCTGTAGTGAAAGATCGGACGACGGATCATTTTTGTACCTCGAACCAGTCCTCAACGGTACCATATGTTATCAGTTAAAATACTCAGGAGTCTCGTCAGTACTTTGTGCATTAAATTAAAATATGACCTCAGTATATTAGTTAAATAATTCTTTGAGAAATAAATGATCAATGAATCGGAATCAACTGACACGCTAATAAAATTAAATATTTTTAATAAAAAAAAAAAAAAAAAAAGAAATATGTGTACTGCTTCCTATTAAACAATTTGAATACGATTATGTATATCAATGAATATATAAATACATACGAATATGGATTTATATACGAATCAATATATACAACGTTTGCAGCACTAAATTAAGACAAAAATATTAGAAAAACTAAAGTCCTATATATTCATGAATATATATAGATATATAACGTAATATAAATATATATACGCAAAAATATATATACTAGCAATGCTCTAAATCATGCACTAAGACTATGATTTTGAATTATTAGCTTATTTAAAATATAAAAAATTGATTTAAAATAGAGATGTAGGAAATGTCAAAAAATGGAGGTAATAGTATAGTGAAGTGGTTAATGACCGATGACAAAAATCGCTAAGAAAAGTGACACCAAAGTCCTATTTTTTAATAATGTAAAAATAAAAATATTACATTCTTCCAATTAGTTATTTTATTTATCGAACATAACTGTTTGCCTGAAGTTCTGTGTTGAATTTAGTAAAAATGAGTAAGAAAGTAGCATAGGCTTAGGCAGGATTTCATTTAGGGGGTGCAAAAGTTTAGTGATATATATATATATATATATAGATATATATATAATGTATATATATTATATATATATATATAATATATATACTTTATTATATATATAATATATAATAATATTATTATTATTCATATATATATTAACAGTTGTCACCGCCACTCACGGGCAGAGCCCTATTCAAGGAATATATATATAATATATATATATATATATATATATATATATATATATATATATATATATATATATATATACTATATATCCAGCTTTTGGCTTCCGCCAAATGCTATCGACATATTGAGAGTTCTAGCGGAGAAACTGTCAGAAAAGCTAGCTGTATAAAAAGCACACAGCTAGTTGACCAAGCCAATGTGAAAACGAAAACATTAAAACATATAGAAAAAATGTATGTTTATAATACGTTAGTAATTATAATTATCCTTAACGAACACGCTGGTCAGGGAAAATTTGCGGATTTGGTCAGGGAAAGTCAGGAAAAGTCAGGGAAAGTCTGGGAATTCAAATTCAAAATTGCAGTGCCACCCCCCCCCATGTTATGCCCAGCCCAAATAAGTATAGTAATAGGTTATTATAGTTATTTTAGGGAAGTTTGTAGCCAAGAAATTTATAATTCAAGTGAAAAAATCGGTGGATTAAATAAGATAGTTGAAGTTGACGAGTCTGTATTCGGTAAAAGGAAGTTTAGTAAAGGACGTGTGGTTGAAGGGAAATGGGGAGGTAAGAAGCTGATACCCAGATATATATATATATATATATATATATATATAATATATAAATATTATATATATATATATAATTATATATATATATATATATATATATATATATATATATTAATATATATATATATATGATATAATATATATATAACCGGTACATGTGTGTAATGTGGTACATCTTTGCGTTCTACCCTGTGGGTATTCTTTTAGTATATTATATATAATATTATATATATATATATAAATTATATATATAATATATATATTATATATAATATATAAAATATATATAATATATATATATATATATATATATATAATATATATATATATATTATATATATATATATATAATATATAATGATATGACCTTTCTGTTTTACACAATGGTCATTTCGATTTTTTTTTTAAATATTATTTCTTCTATAATGATAAAAACAATGAATTTCAGTGGTAACTGACATGATTAAAAAATATATAGGACCAGTACATTTTACGGATCCGTAACTTTTAATTTTTTTTTTTTTACCCAAGGGTAAACCGCAAAGATGGCAGGAGTCGGGGTCCCTCAGCCTTCCGGGGGAACGACAGTGGGTAGGACTATTTCCCCCCCTCCGGGAGGTCCTCCGGAACCCCCGCTCTTTGGTCATTTGGGTGTCGCGGGGGTTCCTCCGCCCCTTCCCCTACGGGGTATGAAAACGTCCCCCCCTCTGTCCCCCGTCGGCCTCGATAGGCCCCCTAATTTTTATTTTTTATTTAATTTTTATTTTTATTTTTATTTTTGTACATATTTGTAATAAGCTTTATACGCTGATTCCAACTATGTAATTGGTTTTTCTGTAAGTGTCGTACTTTAGAGATATTTAATTTATGAAAAAAAATGTTTTTTTTATTTTTTTTATTTTTTTTACAATTTTTATAAGCTTTATACGCTGATTTCCAAAATGTAATTGGTTTTTCTGTAGGTATCGTAGTTTAGATATTTCATTTTAAAACAATATTTAAAAAAAATGTTTGATTTTAAAAATTTAAAAAACATACTTACAAACTTTGAATCATGTCCGTTACTACTGAAATTCACTGTTGGTATCATATAGTAGGCAATATATTAAAAAAAAACAAAAAAAAAAATTCAAAATTGACATTGTTTAAAACAGAAAAGGGCCATATATAATATATAATATAACTATATATATATATATATATATAATATATATATATATATATACTATATTATATAATTATTATATATATAATATAATATAAACCAGACAGAACTAAATATTACCCCTAGGGTAGAACGCTAATATGTACAGAGACTGGGTCTCTCGGCCACCAGGTGGACGACGGAGGGGACGGGACTTCGTCCAACCCTTCTGTCCCCCGTTCAAAGCTCGAGCCTTCATTATTCTGCCCTACACAAAAAAAATCAAAAAATATCAATATCGATATTTTAAGCGCCTAAAACGTCTATATACCTATATCATAGAGGTACTTGTCGAAATTTTTTTTAAATCCGACCTCCCGTTCCTTAGGCACCAAACTAAATTGTCCACAAACGCAATATATATAATATAATATATATATATATATATATATATATATATATATATATATATATATATATATAAATATATATATTATATATATATATATTAAATATATATATATATATTATATATAATAATATATATATATATAAGGGAGATCATTATTATAAATGATTCCCTGATTTTTGTCTGGTTGGACTGAGGATATTCCTGGGTCTTTATGGTGATTTATTCATATTTTTTGCTTTATTATGGAAAAACCTTTGACGATTGTGCAAACAATAATTTTGTTTATTATATTCTAGCCATTGTAATATAAATAAATATCTGCCTTAGTAAATTTTAGTGTAAGCAAAAAATAGTCGTTATCACTTGAAACACTGACTGAGAAAATTCCAATTGTGACTTAAAAACAGACCTGGTGTCGTGTCCCATAAGTGGATATCAATCAGGAATCGTATTACAACATTGAAGGTGGGTGTAGAAGGTGATCTCACTATAAATCTCTTTGATCATATCAATGTATAGCTTTATATTAAAAGATTACATGTTCACCATAATGATTCAACGTATTTTACAGGCCTTCAACAAAGCTCCAGTAATTTGTACAGAATGATACCATAACGTTCCCCAAACATTTAACTACTGTGTTAATAGGGTGAGTCCGTTTAATAATTGATTTGATTTGCTAAAAGATCAATTAGGATCCGATAATACAATTCTATTTTCTTAAAATAGGGTTCTAGTTTGGTTCTAGAGTTTGGTTCTGAAGCTTGGTTCTAGAGTTTGGTTCTGAAGCTTGGTTCTAGAGTTTGGTTCTGAAGCTTGGTTCTAGAGCTTTGTTCTGAAGCTGGGTTTCTTGAGTTTGGTTCTGAAGCTTGGTTCCCAAACTTGGTTCTAGAGTGAGATTCAAAGAGTTTAGTTCAGAAGTTAACTCAAACCTGAAGTTGGTTTATGTTGTTGGTCTTCAGTGAAGTTCGAAGGATTGATTCTGAACCGAATACACAAAATCAACAACCATAATAGTGCCCGTTACATGGGTTTATTGAACTCGTCTTAATTATCGATCAAAGTGAATAGATTGGTTTGGTCGTTTGCCTAAATATGAATTGGAATATCTCCTTGTCTGAATATTGGTTCATTGACATTTTCGCAGAGGTTAACCATAGAATACATCTCTTGTTGGAGCTGTCATACATATCAAAGATATGTATAGATGATGAGCACGGTTTAATCATACATCCATACACTACACTTGGTTTCTGTAACGCTTACTTCTGTTAGTTCTGTCGAACCAGTTTACTTTCATTTTGTGCCTTCCGGTGGGCTGTTTATGACTTTTGAGGGCTTCGAGGTATCTCGACCCGTCACTGTAAATAAAATTATACGGTCACTCTTTTGTGGTCCTCATTGTTCTTATGTTTATATCTGTATTTATTATATTCTAAATTTTATTAAACTCTTTCTACACACCTTTTTTCTTCTACTCTTTTACTATTTTATTACTTTTATATCAGTACTTGAGATAAACGTCGATAAATTAATTGGTGTGTCGTGAAAGAGAGACGACACAATCAAACTTGCAACTGAGTGAACGAAAAATAGGATCTTGTGACGTAATTATCTTACGTTCAGAGAAAGCCTTTCTTCTACCATCTTGGATATTAGACCTTCATATAGAAGAACGACGTTATCAGATTACAAAAATTCAGCAATGGCCTAATTAATATTTGAATAGCAAACACTCATTTCTTAAAATTATATATGTATCTGTGAAATGTTAACAAAATTGCAAATGTCTGCCAAATTTTACAAAAGCATTTACTAAAGTTTGGCATTTGTTCACAACTACAAACATATGGAATACTCTACTCGAAATCCTCTAGAAAATTAATTTTAACAATTCATTATTTTTTAACACTTCTGAAATCACATTCTTTTTTTTACGATTAAATATTTCGCCCCAAAACTATTTGCTGTTAAAGATATCCAATTAATTTAAGATAATTTTATTATTCGATTCACTGCAGTAACAAAGTAGCTGATGCAATCTCCTCTGCCAATCAGACGGAATCTTTTTGCCAGTCAAAGTACGACAACTTAAGATTTCATGATATGGGCGTCAAAGTTAAGTTGAAATTTTGTTATTTGATCCTCAAAAGCAGGCGGACGTACGATTTTTCTTACTTTGCTGGTTGGTAATAAGGAAACAATTGTATATTTCTTCTTCATGAAATGACTGCAAAATAAATGTAATTTTAAAATAATTTCACTGTGTAAGGTTATATATATATATATATATATATATATATATATATATATATATATATAATATATATATATATATATATATATATATATATATATATATATATATATATATATAAGTTGTTACGTCTGACCAACTACGAAAGAGAGGCTTAGCTCGAATCCAAGAATTAGAAAAAAGTGTCATTTTACTTGGAAAACAACCAGAGAGGAAGAACGAAAAGGTTATAGCGCTGAAAAATTTAAAGAAAAATAATAGGCCAGGCAAAGGTTACTTACTTTGGAATAAATAAAAAGAGTATTTAGAAACCCGTACTGAACGGTAAGTGAAAATACGAATAAAATTATATTTTATGTTTACTTTTTTTACTTGCTGAAAATTTAAGGCAGTATTGATCGAAGGTATTTTATGCATTTTTAGGGGATGAGTTCGGGACGTGATACCAGAAGTGAGAAGTATTAGCTGACACAGAAAAAATCAATGTTTACAAAAATCAGTGAGAAGTATTCTCTACCACAGGAAAAATAGTGTTCACGAAAATCAAGTGTCAGAAAAACAGGATCGGAAATCGGGATTTGTGTTCAAACAGGAAACAAGCGGATATGTGCCGTATTACTGACAGGGAGTCAGGTCACGTGGTTCAGGGTTGAGCACAAGTCTTTTCGGAGGGATCATCACAGGACAAAGGAATAGTAAATATTTCTGAAAGGGTTTGATTCAGGAAACGAAGAGAATAAGTATTTGAAGTTTATTTTGGCTTATGGCCTGGATTTGAGGATTAGGGTAAATTATTAGATTTTAAATTATCTGTTTATTTTAAAAGTTGTGTGTCGCAGGAACTGTGAATATTTTAATATGGTATTGTTTATTTTAAAAATGGTTGTGTGTTGCAGGAACTGCGTTTCTTTTATCATGTTGTTTATTTTAAGTCGTAACAAAAAGTTTAAGGATTATTTATTATAAATGTTTGGGAATTGTCTTTTAAATATATAGTCAAAAATGAGTTTGTATTGAACTTTCATCTTCCTCCTTGCTGCAAATTATTATTAACAGAGTAAAACGAAAACAGGAAATTTATTTATTCAAAAAATGACTCGTACCAATTTATGACTTGCTGTTTAC
>JABUQX010066901.1:7500-37500 GCA_015478945.1 Trachelipus rathkii | reverse complement strand
TCCCGTAAACTTTTACAGTCAGCCTATCTCTAATCATGTTTTTGTTTAAATTATTGCTTTTAACAGTTCAATTTTCATGAGAACTTAATTTGTGTGTTTGCCTTGACACCCTTTATTTATCATATAAAGAAGATTATTTGTTAAATTAGAAAAATAGGCTATCTTCGATAATGGGGGATTTTGCGGGCTAGACCCTCCCCCTTTCGTTTTAGCATGTTTTTACAATCATTTTCGCAATGTAGGCTTCGAATTACATATGTAAATTAAAATTTTATATATAATATATATATATAATATATATATATATAATATATAATATATATATATATATATAATATATATATATCATATATATATATATATATATATATAATATATATATAATATATATATATATATATATATATATATACTACTCGTCAAAATTAACGCACCACTGACTCATATGAAGTTAACAGGTTACAGAAATAACCAGAACGCTTTGTAACTTTTATTATGCAAATAACATACATTAGGGACACATTATACAGTGGTATATCTAGAGGCTCCAGGAATCCCTTGGGGGCCTGCGAATGGGGTCCTTATTTGTGGCCGATCGTTCCTCCAAAGTGGAACGACGTTATCGCCGGTGAAGGGTTCGTGGTGGATGATGGTGTTTACTCCATACCGTGTGTTGGCCCAGAATTTGCGCACGGATGACGGCTTGGCACCGTCGTGGCATGCTCTCAATGAGGTGCTGAATGTCCTTCATGGAAATCTGATCCAATACGCGAAGCACCGCCTGCCGCAGCCCCTGGAGGGTTTCTGGAGGTGGTTGCAGCTCGCAACCATCGTTTCAACATGTCTCACACATGTTCAATTGGGTTTAGGTAGAGAATGTTGCTGGGGACAATCCGAATGTCCTTATTTTGGGACCGTCGGTTAGGTATTGCGGGTGAGCGCATTCTGGCCTTTGTGTGCTTTCTTGCGGTTGTCATGCATTAGGTAGGAATCCGTCACGTGAGGTGTAAGGAGGCAATAGTGGCACGACGTATTCGCAAGGATGTCTTCGATGTACAGTGCGGCGGTTAAGGAACCGGCATCTAGGACGTGCAATTCTACACGACTCGTTAAAGATATGCTTCTTCAGACCATGAGAGAGATCCTCCTCCAATGGCAATGTAAGGCATATTACACTGCGCGTACATTTCAATAGGTCTTCGATAGACACTGGATCGCCGATCGGAGATGTAGAGACTGACTCTGGATTCAGCCGTAAAGAGCACATTCGCCCAATCGCGATGGTCCAATGTAGGTGCTCCCGGAAAAATGATAGTCGCGCACGTCGATGCTCTTTGATGTGTCGTGGTCCTATGACCAGCCTCCTTGGCCGTAAATTATGTTCCGCAAAACATTGACGTATTGTGTTATCACTCACACGGGTCACATGTACCTCCTGCAACTGTATTTGAAGGTGCCTTGCTTTGGAAGACGGTCTCTTACGGCCCGCATACGCTTAAAACGGTATTCAACGCTAGTCGTGGCGCGTAGCCTGCCCTGGCCCGGCCACCATGCGTGCTCCTGGATAAGTCGGTAAGTTCCGGCCGGTGGACCAAGCAAAAGGTCCACGCAGACCAATATATTCGTGCCCAATTTATGTATGCCTAGGCGTATTTGAAAACATCAAACGTCATATGAATTCACTGCATATGGATGCAATTTTGGAACAAGAACACATTGATATTTTAATAGAACAAACCAGAGAGCTCCATAAGCTAAGATTGAAATAACTTCACAGAAAATGGAAGCAAATTCCCAATTATTAACATCAACTACTACTACTACTACTACTGCTGATGATGCTGTTACTGCTGCTTCCTCTGGCCTAAAAACACCCAAAAAATCCAAATTGGAAATTCATAAAATGTATGCCCCCAGTGCGAAGGCTTTAATTCAAAAACGAAAAGAGGAGAGAGATGAAAGAATAAGAAGGCAAAAAGCAGGATTGAGGTCCACTCCATCACCAAAAGGCAAAAACATCTATGAGTTCAAGAAAAGCAGGAGAATTTATCAATGTCATCTATGTAATAAAAAAAAGCACAAGGGGACGCCAGAATATGGATCAAGCCCACAAGGACTTGACAGAAACAGCTAGAGTAAAAGAGGCAAAAATTATGATCAGAAATGTTGTCGGCAGACAAACGTCAACACCTAAGCCAGAAACTTTAGCAAAAATCATGACACCCCAAAAAAACATCAGAAGAACAAGAATTACAAATGTTTTATAAAGCTGCAAATGAAAATGCAAAAAATCAAGAATTTACTAAATCAATTTGATAAAAAATATAGAAACAAAAACATAAATTATCTGCAGAGTAGGAGCTTATTGCGGCGCTTATTTGCATCTTTCCGCCAGTAAGCGAATTTTTTCATGATAATATTCATGAAAAAATATCTGATGTTAACAATCTGAAGAATTATTCAGCCAAAGGGGGACCTCTAGGGCTAACTTCTCAAATAAAACTTTTGATAATCCTTGGCCAATTTATCCACTTTTGTAGAAGAAACGATGACTTGAGTGAGGGTCTCCTGACGAACCATCAGGCTAACAGGGAAGATCTTTTGGAATGTCACAAGAAAAAACTAAGACCCAGTGAAGCGCAGCTTCAGGCTGAGGCGTGACATAAACTATTTACCTCGATTCCATTCAAAAAGCTAAACATGAAAGACATCCTGAATTTTTCAGAAAACAAAACTATTACAAATTCTAGCGAAAGTAACTAAAATCCAAAACATCATACAAGTAAAGGAAAACATCAAAAGAGAAAAAGTTAAAACAATCAGAAGCGTTCTCATTGCCTCTTTAACACTCGCGACGGGCAGTAGATCTCAGGAAGGGATTATGATGACAGTCCGTTTAGCCAAAATTGCCCTCAAAAATTGGATGGAGGTTAAGGCTGGAAATAAGGGAGCAAATCTAAAGCTCCCCATTTCCAAACACAAAACTTCATCGTCCGGCCAGAGAGCAAGTAACTTCGGTAACGCCCTTCTGGCTGAGGCCTTAATTTCCTATATTCGATTTATTCTTCCATACTTTCTTAGCAGGCCAGTTGAGGAAGAGGACCTGCTATTCCCAAATCACAATGGGAATGAGATGCTCTATAAAGACTTCAACATAATGCTAAACAGAGCATGGCTAAAAGCATATCCTGACTATACAGGAATCCCCATCACATCTAGAATCGTTAGGAAAAAAAATAGTCTTTTCCACAGCAGCAGAAAATCCGGATATGACCAACGATATTGCCAAGTAGTTAGCCCATTCACGAAAAACCCATCATGCTAATTATGATATGACTTCGGGTTTGGGCTCCGACTTGGCAACATACCTCAAACAAAAACAGAGGTATAATTCCACAATGCCTTCTGACCCTCAAGTACTGACGACCTTAGCAAATATAGAAGGCGATCTAACAACGATACCTCTACTTCCGAAAGAATCCGAACAAGAGAAGCAACTGAGAGAAAATGCTGAAAATAAACTTACTGAGGTTGATCAGGAGGAAATGGAAATACTAGGAATACCAACGGAAAAGGATAATCGTGAACAACAAGACTCCGACTACGACTACGACAAAGACAACGAACAAAGAACAGAAGAAGAGGCTCTACTCCCTACTATCTCTGAAGAAGATAGACAGGAAGACAACGAACAAAGAACAGAGGAAGAGGAGATACTCCCTGCTATCTCTGAAGAAGATAGACAGGAAGAAGAGAAACAAGATCAGGTACAAGATGAGGAGCAGCCTCAAGATATTAGAGAGGCTGAAGAAGTCCATATTACCTCGCAGTTAGATATCGAAGAGGACGAGGAAACAGATGAAAATTTGCATGATTACAATGACCAAAATTACACAGATTTTCTACGCTCTGGAATAGATAATTTAGAAGTTTTGAGGAGGATTTATCTCCACCATTTAAAAATCAATAGGAAACAAAAAAAGATTTTAACCTTACTTTATTCAGAGCTAAAATACCAAGCTAAAATGAGTATAGAAAAATGAATTCGACAAAACTTATGGCAATTCTGAACAAATTTTAATAATTGAATTCAATATAAGTTCTAATAGAAAAAGTTTATTGAAAAAGATTAATGATAAAATAAAGTGAATTTTTTTTTAAATTTTTTATTCTGAATAAAATCAGTGTTAATGAAAAGTACTAAGTAAAAATTTAAATTGCTAAAATGAGTAAATAATAAAATGAAATATAAATTATGGATTTAAAAAGTTTAAAAAAGTTTATAAGTGAATTTAAAATATTATTCACATTTTTTTTGTTTTACTTTATATATATATATATATATATATATATATATGAAGAGTATATATATATATATATATATATATATATATATATATATATATATATATATATATGTGTGTGTTTGTGTGATTTACTTATAAAAGTTTTTAAAAAGTTTATTAGTGAATTTTAAAATTTATTTACCTTTTTTTTAATATTTATATATATATATATATATATATATATATATATATATATATATATATATATATATATATATATATATATATATATATATATATTATATATATATATATATATATATATATATATAACGACACGATAACGTTGCCTTTTATGTCTGATTTATATACTATAAGAGGACCTTAGACTTTGAGGTCCTAAGAGGGCATCATAAACTTTTGGATTCCTTCTAAATAAACCTAGGATCAATAGATTTAATCTTTTTTAATTTTTATTTACTAAAACTTGGTATAATATGTTATTGTTTAAAGTTTGGCTGGAAAATTTTCATTAATAAAGGTTTGGGAGAGATACAACGAAATTGGGTAAAATATCTGATGAACTGATTTTACTCTAATAAGAGTACCTACTTTAATTTGCTTCTAAAAACATACAGACCCTATTTACCAGTAGTATATTTTTCTGTATTGCAGATTATTGCAACAGAAGTCTATATAAGAAAATAAATCTTAAGTTATTTAGTCAATTATTTTTTTTATATCGATTTAAATATTTCCAATATTTAAGTCCTCTTCTACTGGGTTTTCTTTGCATATTATATCTTCTTTCAAGTGGCGCCATCTATGAAAGATTTTGTGTCCTCTTCTCTTACAAATATAGAATTATCTTAAATATTGAACCTAAATTCAGTTTAAAGAATGCAATTTACATTTTAATCAAGCAAAATACCATTTTAGTATAACAGATTAGACTTAACTCTAAATTAAAATAACATTGAAATTAAAATAACATTTAATTAGACTTAAACAGCAAAAAAGTTGCTGCAAATTTTGTTGGCATATATAAAATTTAATTCTTATGTATTTTGTAACGCTGAGTTCAAAAATTGTTTTCTTTTAAGTCTATCTCCTCTTGGTTTGAAGCTATTCAAAATTACATATGAAAACATAAAAAAATCTAATTATAAACTGAATTGCCCAAAGCAATCTTTTTTTTTTATCATTATTTTATAAAGAAAATTTCGGGATAACTTTTATATTATTTGTCCTATCAATAAGAAATTTTCAGAACATATATATTTTTGCTACATACACATTTGTGTTTAAATCATCGGTTTATTTATTTATCCAACTGTTTTTTGGGGGGCTTACTGAAAAAGAATTTTATATTTTTTTTTACAATTCGTTTTTCTTTTTTAATTTGTAAATAACAGCAAACCTGAAAATGATAGACAAAACCAGTACGATTTCTGCATTAAGACCCACTATATACATAGGGAACAAGTATTGAATCATATTTAATAAAAGCAAGAAAATTTTTGTTGTGTTGTTACTTTTATTACTGCAGTAGAAAGGCGATTTCTCAGAGGGGACATGATACAAGCCTACAAAATATTTACATCTATTGATAATACAGAGACCAATAAATTCTTCATAGTAGAGCATGGATGGGAGACCAGGGGGATAAGAAAATTAAGAAAGCATGCCATCTTGATATAGGAAAGCATTCATTCAGTAATAGGGTTGTTAAATTTTGAAATGGTTTGCCACAGGAGGTAGTTGAGTGTAACTAGATTGCAACATTTTAGAAAGGATTGGATAGGTATATGGATGGTTTGGGTATCATATTGTATATTTTGACTAAGCTAAATTGGCAGATTTTTAGTTACAGCAGTTGTTAAGGTTAATCTGCATGTTACTAAAGGTATTAAAGGTTGTAGTGGTTTGGTTATCATATATTATATTTTGACTATGCCAATTTTTTTTTTATTTTTAGTTACAGTAGTTGTTAAGGTTAATCTGCATGTTACTATAAAGTTATTAAAGGTTGTAGTGTGGTTAGCATGTAAAAAGCTACAGATTTTTAGTTATAGACTTTGTGTATATTACCGTATGTAGTTATTGACAAGCCCTAGGGGGCTTTGTGGATTTGCATGAGCATGTTTTAGACTTTGTGCATACTATGCAAGTTGTTGACAAGCCCTAGGGTGCTTTGCTATGTGGATTTACACGAACATGTTGTTTGGTGATTGGTTCCGTTGGCTTGACTGGGACAGTCTCGATAGGCCCATGTGGCTTCTTACTGTCTTTTAATTTCTAATGTTCTAACGTTCTAATCTTGGTTTTGTTTCTAATTATATAATAATAATAATAATAATAATAATAATAATAATAATAATAATAATAATAATAATAATAATAATAATAATAACTTGAAACCAGGGAATTTTTCCGGATTCATTTTGATCAACTTGGAAAATTTTCGTATCATTTGGCAACATCTTGGAAAAATTGCGGAAGATGGAATAATTCGGGAGTCCTTTTTTCGTGATCTGACATCGATATTAATATTACGGATGAATGGGTAAATTTCGGCTTGCCAACGAATAGTAACAAATGATTGTGATTAGGAATCAAATTAAGTAAAAAAAAATTCTTTAATTTAAGCTGCGTTTCCCGAAGCCCGAGTGCAAAATCGACTCGGAAACACTTCGAATTGAAAAAAATTACATTAACCAATCAGCGAACAGGAAATTTTGAGTACCTGGAAACGGCCGAGCGCGCCCGTCGGATCAGCTGACAATTGTAAACAATACTCTTATACATATATTATCTATTTTATGAAATGATACGATATATTAGTATCCTTAATATAAAAATTTACTCAAATATTAAAAAACCTTTTGGCAAGCCATTTCCGACACATGTTTTGTAAAGAAATTTGTTTGTAAACAAAGTATCCTTCCGCAGCCCGCCCGTTTATTAATTCCCGAAATCGAGGATTTAATAACGGGCGCCTGACTGTGACGTTTACGTGACGTAGAAGTGCACAAATGGGCTCGGGAAACGATGCATATGCGCCTGTGTGCCCGCCCGCCCGTTCTGCAGTCGGGCTTCGGGAAACGCAGCTTTAGTGGTTAGGTGTTTTATTTTTAAGAAATTGTGTTAGAATATTTCTCTGCTATGTTTAGTTAAATATTTAGCTCATTTTCAGGTGAAAATTGTTAAAATTCAACCTACAATACTAGTTCATTTTCCAGTTTAGGCCTGTATTGTGTATTGTGCCTGGATTGCCGGTATATTGCTGATTAGGAATATATATATTATTACAAAGGGTAAGCTTTAGTTAGACTAAATTGGCCTATCATTTCAAAGAGTTAGGCCTAGCATTGTCTTCCTAGCTCCTACAGTGTCTAAAGCAGTGATTCTCTCTCTCTCTCTCTCTCTCTCTCTCTCTCTCTCTCTCTCTATATATATATATATATATATATATATATATATATATATATAAGATAGATATATATATATATATATATATATATATATATGGTAAAGGTATAGCACAAGACCACATATTTTCTGAAAAAATTCCAAAGTCCAAAATCAATATATATATATATATATAGTTATTATATATATAGTATATATATATATATATATATATATATATATATATATATATATTTGATTAATATATATATATATATATATATATATATATATATATATATATATATATAGCACTACTCCTTTAAAAGGATATTACATTGCACACACAGTTACATAAAAAGACATTATATCGCTGAATCGCCCAACACAACATCTTGAGATGAGCAGTGTCACGTGTTAGCAAAACTCCAATAGAAAGAGCGCAAGAGTTGCCAAAAGCTGCATTTTAATTTTAATTTTAAATTTTTTTTTATAAGCCAGCCAACGCAGGGACAGAGGGGTGATTAAAGTCCCCTCTCGTCGTCCCCCTAAGGAGAGAGAGAGAGACCCTGACTCTTTCCATCTTTGCGATTTAATCTGGCATTATTTAAATAAAAAAAGGTTTTTGGAACTCTGATGCTCTATTGCCTTGAAATAATAATAAAAAAACGATTACATCGTTCGTTCAATATATGTCGGTTAGCTTCCTTTAAAGGACAAGTTCCTATATATAAAGAAGAGCATATATATATATATATATATATATATAAAGAAAGATATAGTATATATATATATATATATATATATATATATATATATATATATATGTATAAAGGTATTGTATTCGGGGCTGAAAAATTCTAAGTCCAAATTTAATATATCGATATGTATATAATAATAATATGTAAATATAATAATAATATAATATATCAAATCATATATACATATCAATATATCGATTTTGGACAATTTTTTTCAGAAAATATGTGGAGTCCTGTGCTATACCTTTTATATATATATATATATATATATATATATATATATATATATATATATATATATATATATATATATATATATATATATATATATATATATATATATATATATATATATATATATAGGAACGTTACCGTTACCTACTAATTTTACGATATTTTTATAAACTACATTTTTCATGGTTTTATATATCATAATAACTTACGTTTCAAATTTTTTTTTTTAGTTGATTGAATTATGTATGAGAGGTTTGGCACCACTGTTTTAGTAATTTAGGGGCGAAAGATATAAAAAAAATATCGATATTTCGTCAGAATCTGTTAAACTCAACTATTACCCTCTTTTAAATTTGACAATGGTATTTCATAGTTTAACATAGGTTTAACAACAAATAGATTGATTTTCCTAAAAAATCGATTTTTTAAGAATCTGTTAAACTCAACTATTACCTATATTTTAACCATATATAAAAATTTAAGTAAATAACTTAAACCTAACCTAACTTAAGTCAAAAAAATTTCCCCCATTTTCAAAAAAAATTTGAAAAATTGAAAAAAAAATTCTGTCCTGGGGAATCTCGTAGAATTAAGATATCAGAATTTCAAGTTAGATGCATATTGGCAAGTCTATTTTTAACATTTTCCATGTAAAAAATTTAAAATATTAAGCTTATTTTTAAAGTTAAGTTTTTTCACTGTCGGGGTAAAACCGGTCAGGGCATGGGGAAAACTGGTCAATATAAACTTATATAAAAATGTCATTTTTTTTTTAGTTTATAATAGTTTTAATGCATGGTAGACTATAAGACATTTGTTTAAAGTTTTCTATACCTTTCTTTCTTCTATCTAGTGTAAGGATAAAACTGCAAATCAATACTGTATCATTTTTTTATGAAATGTGCTTACATACTGATAATATAAAGTGCCTTTTTTGTTAATAAGTGTAAATATTATTATTATTAAAAATTATTAAAATTGATTGTCATAATTTAAATTACAGTATATATATTGTAAATTTTTTTTTGGTCAATAAGTTCACATGAAATGTGGGTACATACTCGTAATTTAAAGTGCCTATTTTGTTAAAAAGTGCAAATATTATTATTAAAAATTATTAAGATTGATTGTCATAATTTAAATTACAGTATATTGTAAATTTTTTTTGGTCAACAAGTTCACGTGAAATGTGAGTATATACTCGTAATATAAAGTGCCTATTTTGTTAAAAAGTGCAAATATTATTATTATTACTTATTTTTAAAATTGATTGTCATAACTTTTTTTTTTTCAATGTTTATTTAGCATAAAACGATGAAATTAAAATTTCAAAATTTTGGAAAAAAAAATCAAAATATGGAAAAATGTAAATAAAACATAAATTACTTGTTTTTTTCTAACCAAATTAATTCTATAACATTATTGAAAACTATTTAACATTTAAATTATAATTAAAATTAGTTTGGACAAGCACAAACCTAATAATATTTAATGACCGGTTTTCCCCCGAACTCAATTTTTTTAAACTTCCATTTTTCAAAAATAATTTTAAAATATTTATTTGACATTATTATTTTCAGTTATAATATAATCTATTTGCTACTTAAAAAACCTTTCGCTAATTGAAAAATGTTTTAATTTAAAAAAATATTAACAATATTATAAAGTGACCAGTTTTCCCCCATTTTATGGTATATATATATATATATATATATATATATATATATATATATATATATATATATATATATATATATATATATATATATATATATATATATATATATATATATATATATATATATATATATATATATATATATATATATATATATATATATATATATATATTAGAGATGTACCGATAGTATCGGTATCAGCAGTATCAGCCATTTTTGGGGGTATCAGTATTAGTTAATATGGCCGATACTTCTTTCTTTTTGGGTGAAGAATTATAAGGAACTTTTAGATTCAATAACACTATGTAACACAAAAAATTGCTTCTTTTTATTTTTTTTATTGAATCTTATATATTTTTGACACAGAACACAGAAATGACCTTCATTTTTTTCTATCATTAATACCTTGAGAGTTATTGCAATATTTATGTTTTGGCATTTTTAAGGTTTGTTAATGAGCTTACACTGTAGGTTTTTATTACAATTTTTTATTTGAAGGTTTAAATTTTACGAACAGAAACTTTAAAAAGACTTTTTACTTGATAAGATACATGCTAATACCCCCAAAATATAAGTCAATATGCCAAAAGCATGCTTACTTTCCATTTAAAAGTGCTCTGTGGATCGTGCTTTTCTCTTGTGAATCGATTTGGCTTCTTATCAAAAACCACATATAATCACCCATCACCAACCAGAGATGTTAAGCTAACTGGCCTATAATTTCCCAAATTTACCTTACTACCTTTCTTATAAATAGGCACAACATATGCTGTTTTCCAGTTCTGGTACCTCACCAAATGTTATAGATCGCTTAAAAATCAATTATAGTGCCTTTGCAATGCTGGTACTACCCTCCTTCAGAATTCTGCAACATATACCATCAGGGCCTGCAGCTTCACCTGGGTCTATATGGTCCAGTAAACGTTTAATATCTTTTACCTCAAATTCTGTAAGTCTATTTGTTACATGCATACAAGAACCATTAGTCTCCAAACTATTATCTAATCTTTCCTCAGTAAACACTGAAGCAAAATAAGCATTGAAATATTTAATCAACTTCTTATCTGAACTCACTAAATTTTCCCCAATTTTAATTGGACTAATTGTCCTATTCTTACTTTTAAATTTAAAAAAGCTATAAAACTTTTTCAGGTCCTTATTAAAATTCCTTGCTAAATTAATTTCTGCCTATCTCTTTGCCTTTCTTATTTACTGGTTAAGTTCATTACTGTTTTTCCTATAATTTTCTAAATCACCCTCCCTATTATGACCCTTGAATATTTTAAAACATCTATGCTTTTTATTGATTTTCTCCCTTATCTCTATATTCCACCAAACAGGTTTTCTCTTCGCCACCATAATGGGTTTATCTTTAAAACATGCTGACTGAATATTTATTAAAATTTGCTTAAAATGTTCCCACATGATAAAACAGTTTTGGTCTTTTAACTCTTTAAACCCTCCTACTAACTAATTTCTCTTCTCATAGACAGTTATAATGAAGGATCCAATTTTGAGAAACAAACATGAACGAGGAAATAAGGAACGGATTTTTAAAATTGTTCGTAATTTTTCGTTAGAGAAAAATAGGAATTTTTAAGAAATATTAAAACTTAAATGCTGTAAACCGAATCAAAAGTTCAAAAATATTTGCCATAAAAGAAAGTAAAAAAAATTGGAGCGCGCAACGTAATAATCCTAACAGTCAAAAAAATATTTTGATACAAATTCAGTTAATTGTATGTCGGTTGTGATTTTGTATGTTGGCATATAACAATAAAAACTTATTTAATAAATATACCAAACTATTATATTAATTTTTTGTTTATCAAAGCATGACAGAATAACCTGTCTACGAAGAGCTCCGCCTTCCCGGCCATATTTCTTGGTAATCATTTAAATAATCATATAAAAGAAATTACGATTAATTTCTTTGCAGTCACGTGAAACTTGTCAATCGAGGTTTCCTTATATAGTGGTATAGCGAATTGTTCATGAAATCGGCCCCTAACGGAAGATCAATGGACAAATGGGTTATTTTTAAATTTTTAATTTTTTTTTTTTTTTTTTTTTACAATGTTCGTTAGTAAATAATTTATATTAATTTTGTACTAAATGAATGCATGGCATACGAAAATTTCTACGACGGGCTCCGACCATCAAGTGCTAAAAAAATAATAAAATGTTGCTTCACCAAAAAATCTATAAAGTTTGAGAAAAAGCATCTGGCAGTCCATATGTGTATAGATTTTGATATATAGATATAGATGCAATTGTTGTTCAAAGAAGAGAGAAAGATATATATATATAAATAGAGGTATATATATATATATATATATATATATATATATATATATATATATATATATATTGGATTGAATATCTTTTTTCAGGCCTATTTCTCGAACTTTTTTCAAATTTTTCTTTCATTACTGATCATTTCAAACAATTTTCATGAAAATCGCCTGAGGTTGCTATAATTGTTAATTACTTCCATATACAAATGTTATAAATTTGTAGGCCTATTATTTCAGGCTTATGTCTATTATCTGAGACTAATGTAGCCGAATTCAATTTTTTTCCATAATTTACGTTATCGAACAAAATGTACAACAGCGCGCAGAGCGAAAAGTTTGAACTTTTTTCTCTATATTTATATAACTTTATTACAGCAGGTCTAGTTATAAATTTGTTTATTGAAATACTGTAAACTGAAATAAATTATACACTATGTTTCGATAGGTTAAGTAAGGTTATGCTAGGTTACATTAGGTTACATAGATTTCAAGTAGTTTTTTAATGTTTTTAAAGGTGTGAAGGTCTTTTATTACAATAGTTTTATTTTTACTTTTATTAAATAAAAATATATTCGGAACCATGCAATCGATATGGATAAAACCCACTCCCATATAATAGACATGATCCTTATTTCATACTTAGGGTTTTTAAAGAAGTTTTTCGCGAAAAATTAAATACATACATTATTTCAGAACGATCTAGTAAAATAAAAATAATCCATTGATGGTGTGAATGAGGGCAAGAGATGTGTTATGGCTAGTATGCGAAATCAGCATTGCAGAATTTAGTTTAAAAATCAGTCTTGCGTTGTCGAATATCATAAATTTTTTATCGACTTGTATGACGGCCATCACAATCCTATGACAAAAAAAAAACTATCGTTAAAGTACCAGAGGAAAATTGGAAATTGTCGGATTAGGAAATATTTTATCAAAATCCTCTAAAATTTATTCAAACGCTATATATATATATATATATATAATATAGATATATATATATATTATATATATATTATATATATATATATATATATTTATATATATATATATATATGATAATTGGTTTAAACTACAACTCATATCTCAAAAACTACAATAGATACAGGGAAAAGGAATACATTGTTGGAATCCTGGTAACATTTTAGTGCGGAAAATGTAAAAAAAAAAATAATAAAAAAAAAAATCAAAACTACAAAGCTACAGCGAAAAGGAATACATTTTTGGAATCCTGGTAAAATTTCACATAGGAAAATGCCTTTTAAAAAAAAAAAAAAATAAAAAAAAAATTATGTGTTTAATTTAGTAATATGATTTAGAGAGCCTATTAGAGACCTTTTATTGCGTTACTCGTATAAAATAAATAGACTTTCTATTAAATTTTGCTTTTTTTTTTAACTAAAGAATACCCCAAGGGTATACCGCACCGATGGCAGGAGTCGGGGTCTCTCGGCCTTCCGGGGAACTAACGGGGATAGGTATAATTCCCCCCCTCCGGGGAGGGTCTCCGGAACCCCCGCTCTTTGGTATTTGGGTGTCGCGGGGGTTCCTCCGCCCCTCCCCTACGGGGTGTGGAAAACGTTCCCCCGTCGGCCGAGCCCCCTACATTGCCGTGTTAATACCTTTACAAATATGATATAATATATTATATAATAATATATATATATATATATATATATATATATATATTAATATATATATTTATATATATGATATTAATAAAAAATATAACCAAGAAACGAATTTAAAACATTTTTAAAATAATTTATTGCCGACTAGTTTCGGGTAGGAATCCTTCTTCCATTTTCAAGGCTTACAATATAATGATAAAAGTTTAAATAAAAATATTATTATAACATCAATAATAATTAAATAATATAAAGTAAATAAATAAATCATATAGATAAATTAATTGATACAAATATTGTGCAGTTAAAAGGTTCTTAATTTAAACAAAAATTTCCACTTCAGTATTAAAAGACTTAAAAATTTAGATTTTTTCATTTAGCGTCGGTTTGAGATGCCAAATTACAAGGATTCTAACAAACTGAAGATCGGGTTCCTCAGTTTGGTACAATATTCCAAATATAATATATATATATATTATATATATATTATATATTATATATAATATACTTATATATATTATATTATATATATATATAATTATATATTCACTTTTTCTATATCTGTGGAATATAGCTCTTTGTATAATATTGTCTGTGGAATATAGCTTTTTGCATCAATAGAATGTGACTTACAGATTCCTTTCCTCATTACACATTCTGCATTTGTCACTACAGTTTTTTCTGCTTTATAAACCAGTTATTAATAATCTTTATTATTACACATTATGTGTTTGTAACTACAGTTTTTTCTGGTTTTTAAACCAGTTAATAATAACGTTATTAAACAGCTTACTTATTCAAACCTAAAGTATCCCTTTGATATTAATTCAAGTGCTCTTTCTTTATAATATATATATATTATATTATATATATATATAATATATATATATATATATATATATTATATATATATTATCATTATATATTATATATATATAATTCGAAAACGTTGCAATGTATGATTACAAGCAAAAACAATTATGCGAATAAATTATTATTATTATTATTATTATTATTATTATTATTATTATTATTATTATTATTATTATTATTAAGAATAATTGCAAATTTCTCGAGCTTAAAATAGCCTTTATATACTTTAACCGCTTAAATTTAATAAATGCACTTTTTCGATAAAAAGAAACATATTTAGATTTTTTTATTATTATTCGGGTTTCTAGGAACAAATGACAGATTACAAAAATTCAGCAATAGCCTAATTAATATTTGAGAAAACTTTTTAATACTTTTCGGGAAATACTCATTTCTTAAAATTATATTATATGCATCTGTGAAACGTTAACAAAATTTAATGCAAATGTCTGCCAAATGGAAAAGACCGAATACTAAAATTTTACAAAAGCATTTACGAAAGTTTGGCTTTTGTTCACAACTACAAACATGGGGAAATACTCGAACCGAAATGTCTAGAAAATGAATTTTAATTTTAACAATCCAAAATTTTGTAACACTTCTGAAATCACGTTTTAAATTTTATTATTAAATATTTCGAAAAACTATTTACTGTTAATGATTTACCAAATGATTTAAAGGGAATAATTTATTATTCAATTCACTGCAGTAACCAATTCGCTGACGCAATCGTCTCTGCCAATCAGACGGAATCTTTTATGCCAATCAAAGTACGACAACTTCAGATTATTTCAGGATTTTTGTGCGCTTCAAACGTTAAGTATGAAACTTTTGTTATTTGTCCTCAAAAGGCAGGCGGAGTACGATTTCTCTTACTTTGATAGTTGCGTAATTAAGGAACCATATTGTTTATTTCATATTCTCTCGTGCAATGACTTCAAACGATAAATGTCTATTTAAAATTAATTTCGATTGTTCAAGTACTATATAGTATGATGATAATATATATACTTAGTAATATATACTTATATACAGTAAGTATATATATACTATATATATATTATACGTTATACTATATATATATATATATATATTATAATTTCAATTTACAGCGTTACCACTGCACGTTCAAGCCTATTTTCAGGAAGGAGCACATAATTACGAAGATAAGACAACACACAAACCTAAGCTCCGTAAGCCCACTCTCTCAAGTGTACTCGCTGACAGGTTTGGCAGAAAAAAGCATAGATGGTAGGAGTTCCTGATGTAGAAAAACGGTGGAAATAAATGAGGGAGCACCATAAGACGGAGAGAAGGAAGCCTGCTGTTCTCAATGTTTCCACGCAAAATTCAAGTACGAAAAAAGCACCCCTTGTGTTACAAGAGCGGTGCAGATGCGGTGGAAAGAGAGATGTCAACTCCCTCGAGCAACTACTTTTGTAGTACCTGTAGCAGTTACGGCTAATGCTGCAGTGGGTTGAATGTTGATGGACGATTCAATTCGACGTTCATACGGGAGCGCAGGGTGGCCTGTTTGACATACCCCTGGGGAAGCGTGGGTAGCCGTTTTCCCGGCCGGAGTGATCGAGGCTCCTCCGGCAGAAATTCCTATTACCTGCGATTTGGTGGACTGCTCTGATGCGTAGCATCGGAAGGATACCAACAGCCGAGACAATTTTGCGGACACAGGCTAAATCATGGGGGTAAGAGAGTAAAATCACCGCCAGAGCTGACATTTTAATACAGTGATACCTCAAACTAAACATACAGGCAGTGGCTGGCTTTTCCCACGCCTGTAATTTACAATACGATCACGGTCAGCCAGTTGCTGTTTTGAAATTTTGATGATTGTCAAATTTAAATTCTCTATCATTCTCAAATTGGAATATCATATCCCAAACCTTATATAAATTTAAAAATTAATAAAAATCAACTTAAAATCTAACTTTAAAATTCATAAATTGAGCTATAAAATATGCCTCTGCAAAATGCTCTAGCCTGATGCAAAAAGGGAAAAAGCACAACCATCTAAAAAATCTCAATTCATTTTGAAAGAATAAAGTTTTGAACAGCTCTGGTCTAGCTACGCCTTAAGTAATTTTTTCTATGAAAGAGTGACTGTTTTTTTTTCCGCTACTCAATATTCCTGGATGGAATAGTTCTTTCTTCAAGAGGGTCCCTCCTCACCGATTGAAAGTACCCAGGCAAAAGGCTTTAACAGATGCTTCAGCGCATTACCGGTAATAGCTCCCGTTTTTTTGAAGGTAAGAGAAGTTTGCTTAGGCATATTGTTTTATCTTTATAATATTTGCTTCCTTTACCTCTCCCCATAAGTGAGGGTTTAATTTAATTTAACTTGCTTAAAGAAATAATTTTATAAATAATGGTACTCCCTGTGAGGTACGCTAAAAATTTTCTATATAATGAATGGTGCCCCTGTGAGGTGAAGGTATGGTACTGCTTATCGTTTGGTGCTCATTAATATTTCATAAAACTTTAAAATTTCGAAAACTTTTTGGTCGGAAATAAAGTTCAAAAATTGAACTAAATATTGGAGGTTTACTATTTCATAATTAGCGGATAGGTTTAGCTTAGAAAGTTACTCAAGTAGGTTTGTAATATTTCCCGACTAATTTACGAATTACGAGTGGCGACTGCAAAGACTAGCAAACCTCTGTTACATTACTTATAAATAACGGACGACGATTGACTTGCTATTCTAGGTCTGTGTTAAAAGTAACGTTTAATTGAATAAATAATATTGTGATATTTGATATAAAATAATTTGTTAACATAAAACTTACAATTAAAAATACTGAAATGTATTTAAGTAAAAATGTCCCTGAAGCTGTTAGCACATATTGTTTGGGCCATTCTTGGTTAAGCGCAAGCCTTAACTACTTCTTGCCCAAATAGCTATTACGTATTCAGGCTGTTAAAAATCTTGAGTAAACGTTTAATAAGATTTCTGGAGCTAACTATTGATGTTAATAGGCCTACCTAATAACCTTAATAGGCATTTGTGGACTTCCCATACTGGTTCAAACAGTATGGTCTTTATATAAAATGTAGGCTATGAAAATGGCCTAATTTAAATTAAGACGTTGAAAACTCCCTTTATATAGTATTAAGGGAATATATATATTTTAGTATTAAGGAAATGTTTTTTAATTGTAGGCTTAAGGTTCATATTTTAAGGCCTAGTATTATAGGCTTAGGTTGTCACAAGTGTGAAAATGGAGCATCTAGACATAAATAGCTCTGATTTAGAAGGGTTTGCTTCATCTTCTGGCCCTCTGAAGAATTACACAATCACTGTAATTAAGTAACAAGAATGCGGGGTGGAAAGGCCGCTCTGTTTACTAAAACTTTAACATAAATTAGTTCCTGCCATTAATTACTCTATCGCACAGAGGCGATAAATTACTGAATAATGATTTGAACATTAGAAGCAAAAGTCAATATAATGATCGTTGACCATCGCTAATGAAGAGTACACAGATTCTTTGTAGGCTTGTGAAAGCAATCTACAACTGACAGAAAGACTTGAGGCTTAGCGTCTAATACATGAGTCATTATATATAACTACCATTACATAGGAATATATTCAAATTATGAAGTAACAAATGCATTTCCAAAGTACTTCAATCGCCTTCAATACAGCTCATTAAATCGTTTAAGGTGAAAATAGCAGAAATTAAAGATCTTGCCAATGAGATTTACAGCTCTCAAAAATTTAAAAATTTTAAAGTATCATTTCACTAATATTTAATATAATTTAGGATTGTCAAATCAAGAAAAATTTGCCTTTTAAAACAGCACTTAAAAGGAAATCCATCTGCTTCAAACTCTTAACTCAAGAGTCAGATACAGCCTATGATGAGGCTTGGGAGCAATTTAGAAGATCTTTATGCTTCTCCAGGTCAAATTAAAGTTTCATTTAATAAAAAAGGTTAATTACTTTAATTACATGCATTCTAGTGATGTTAATAGTTTCAAGGACTTCAAGCTAATATTGAATGCCTCAATGTCAATACTGTTAAAAAATAATCAATTAACTATGACGATATTCAATTAACATTTTATTATAATGCTTATGATATATCATTAAAGAGAAATACTTTACGTACATGGTTAAATTGTATCAAGTCATTGAATTGAATTTTCGAAAGTGCGAGTAGACCTGAGTTCTACTAAACATTAAACGATCATGAACTTATAAAAAATCAAAAACCTTTCAAAATTTTAACGCTCGACTTCAATATAAAAACAAATACACTATGAAACAATGAAAAATTGTAAAAACCTTAACAATCTCACATCAAGAGAAATGAGGCAAGTTCATGGTAAAATTTTTATGAAGGCTGTAAAATCTTAAAAACTTCAGTTCGTTACAGCTCTATCGTAAGACATGTAAATATATGCTCTCAAAATGGTCATCACTATTTCCAGATGTTCCAAATATGCTACCAATAAAGAAAACAATGGTATCGCATATTAAAAGAACTTACTGGTCTAGTTGTAAAAAAATGTCAGCGTAAAAACTCATGAGGAAAAACAGCTTGTACAACTTATCTCTTAGATCCCTTGTAAAATTGTGCGTAAAAAATAATTCATTTTCATTTATATTTTTCTTTGCCTTTAAAACAACTTTCAAAAAAAGCAAACAAGTAAAACATTTACTCCAGCCCAAGACTCCGCGTAAAGGTAATAAAACTAGTCTAGGGTGTAACATTAATACTTCTATTGGAGGGAATTCAATCTTTCCATCATTACATTTGCTTATTGTAACATTTTGATGAAAAAAAGGTTAGAGCACTTATAGACTCTGCACTCTGCAGGTTAAGGATTGTTACGGATACAGTAGTCTCTTGTTATTTCCACCATGGTCACTGAGGAAACCTTAATTAGTAGTTTTAATGCTCAATCTTCAAAGCCAAGTTTTGAAATAGCAAAATTTTTTTTATAAAAGATGTTGAACATCCTATTAAAAGCCACGTAGTTGTTGATAACATCCAGTAAAATTTAAAAATTAAAGAAAGTATGTCAAAAACTAGTT
Organism: Trachelipus rathkii; assembly: GCA_015478945.1. NCBI lineage: Eukaryota > Metazoa > Arthropoda > Malacostraca > Isopoda > Trachelipodidae > Trachelipus > Trachelipus rathkii. The sequence goes on along the minus strand of JABUQX010066901.1, from coordinate 17,275 downwards.
ACTTACCCGTTGAACTTGAATGCGTTGTTAAGATTAGCACCCGAGAATTTATGATTCTGACAGTAGTTAACTGATTTTAAGTGTAAATTTTAGGCAGCCCCTAGATGTATACAAGAACTAAATGTTAGAAATTATTAAAAGTTAATAATGCTATGGGCCTACAAATCTAGGTATGGTGTCATTTTGCAAGGTATTCCCTCAGATTATCATTTTAAATACGAGACAGCCTTAAATTTAATGTACAGAGAAGTTGTGTGGGCCACTCGTCAGTCAAATGATGAAAACTTCTCAGCCTCGACACACCTACCGCCTCCACGCGTCTTTCAGCAGTCTCGTCGAAAACTTTAGGGCTCTTTCTCACAGCTGAAATCTCTCCCACACCTAATGAACAAACAATATAAAAAATTTTCAAGAGATAATGTTCAGCTGAGTGAGCAGAAAGTTATGATCTCAGTCACTATATTCCGCACTGCCAACCCTCATCATATACACTCGACCCTTCCTTAACTCTCCTCAATTTGATCTCATGTCTATGGCAGGCTTAATTCTCTTACATTTAGAAATTAAAAATAATAATTTATTAAGATGAATATCAGAATATTTTTGATTTACAATTGAATGAGGGTATCCTTTATGAAATTCCTATTGATAAAATAGATCATAAAAAAGACTATTTTCTTCCTCACTTTGCTGTAATTAGAAATAATGTTCATACCACTAAAATTACTAGAATAGTGGTGGATCCATCTGGTAAAAAATATGATAATGACAAGGCTTTAAATGATTTACTTGATAACTGTCCATCCTTGTTACCACATCTTGCTAGGTTGTTTATACTTTTAAGACATGGTAGGTACTTAACCATTTGCTGATATAGAAAAAGCCCTTTTTTTAATGTTACAATCTTTCTAAGGAAGATGATAAAGATGCTCATAAACTATTATGGATTAGGGACCTTATCAAAACCTTGAATAAAAAATAAACTTAATGTGTCTTGGTATAATAAAGTAACATTTGGCAATAAAACCAGCCCATTTCTTTATGCAAGAGTCAATTAAATAATTTTGGAGTCAAAAACATTGACTTGGGGTGACTTATTTTTCCAATTCGCGTTATTATCTGGAAGACCGATAGAAGTAAACAAAAATAAAAACGTTAAAAAACAACATTAATGTTATTGTTTCTCTAGAGCACCCTATGCGTACTTCCCTTTATGAATGGGCTTGCTAACAGTCCTGAAGCAGAGTTAATGTTCAAAAAATTAGGTTTGCTCTCTTCTTGAAGATCCATCTTTTCACTAAACTTCTAGGTTATTGGTGGAAGTGGAATAGGAAAGAGGATTTAATATCCTTAAAGGAATGTGACTTAGATAAGCAAGATGTAAAACTTAGAAGGGAGATTTGAGTGCTATACAAAGTATTTTTAATCCCATGGGCTTTATTGCTCCTTTACTATTTAAACTATAAACTTTTAATGCAAAAATTCTTCGTTTGTTTGAAATAATGACTGAATGGTTGTTAACTCTACCCAAATTTTTTTATTGGAATGTCCGAAAATGTGTTGCTAGATTTATACAGGTTAAAATTTTAACACTCTTTCGGAAATTCTTTTTCATGGTTGTTTTTTAGTTTACGATATCTGAATTTAGTCAGTATGAATTTACAGTAGTATTTTTGTGATGCTAGTAAGGTTGGGTATGGAATAGTTTGTTACCTTGCCTTAATAATCAAAATTTCAAATTTATTATATGGCCAAGTCAAACGAATTATAAAACCTATAAAAAAATTATTCAATCATGATCAATTATACCCATCTGTTTAGGCGTTAATGTCATTAAATATTTAATTGCAAACGAAATAATAAAAAATGGTTCATTTTTTAGAACTACTATTTGGACTGATTCTTTGCTTTGTGCAAACTGGTTAAATCAACAAGGACTTAAAATATAAATCTGTATTTTGTTCAGCAATAGAATCAAAGAAATTCAACTACTTGCCTGTTCTTTCCCCTTCTGATATAAGCTTAAGACATGTTTCAGTTGAATTCCAAGACATTTGTTGACTAGAAATCTTACCACAAAGAAATTTCTAAAGTATAAGCAATTTTACTTAACTGGTCCTTCATTTCTTAAAGATCCAAAATATATTTAAAATGCACAACTTTCAAACTTTCAATTCAAAAACTTTACATAAATATACTTTACTTCAAACCACTAATGCTTTACCAGAACCCCAAGTAGAAAGTACATTACTGAACCGCGATGTAACATTGAAAGATTCTCCAAATAGGAATAAAAGCCTAGAATAACATAGTTATTAATCACGGTTTATTCTTCATAATCTAAAATATTTTAAAACTAATAAATTAATCCTCAACTGCCATTTCTATTGAAACATATGTATAGAAAAAAATAAATATCAAATAATTCACATAATTAAAGTTGCCAACTGAATTTTGGATAAAGTATTTCCAAAAGAAACTTACTTTTCCCAAGATATTGACAAATTAGTAAATTTAAATCAAGAGTAGTAGACCTATTGCAAGATCCTAACCCATCTTCAAAAGGATTCTGAAATTATTTATGGAATGATACTAATACAATCATTCAGCTACCCAATGGAAGGGATAAGGTATTGCAGGAACTATAACCTTATAATGCAAGGTACCCCGTCTTGCTGCCGAAATGTCATTTTAGCTAAAATTTAAGTAGATAATTGAACTGCATAATAAAGCTAAGCATGCACGGTTATCTGGCCTTTTAACTGTACTTAAATTCGGCAGGAATTCTGCGTCGAACCTCAAATAAGGTTCTTATGTAAAACAGATATTATTAAAAAGTGTAATTTCATTAAAAGCGTCATTTTCGCTCAAAGCATATGAGGTACCCATTGTTGGTCCCCTCATAAAAGAAGAAGAGTGACTATGAACACCCATTTCAAACAGCTGCCATTGATTATGCTGGGCCAATTTTATTAAAAGACCCAGATGATAAAAATAATAAAATTAAATGTTACATATTATTATTTACTTGTTGCAATACTAGATTTACCAGTCTTCATGTGCTTTATGATCTGACAACAGACATTTTTAAGGGAACTTTACCATCTTTCCCTTACCTATTCTCAACCCAAAAAATATAATCTCTGATAACCAGTTTACTTTTAAGAAGGCTAGTAGTTATTTAAGTGCATGGTTTCATTATTCTGAAGTGCATAATTATTTGCAAGAATATGGTATAACTTGGTAATTCACAGCTAGCTATTCTCCTAGAACTCTAGGAATAGCAGAGAGAATTGTAGGGTTAATAAAAAGATCTTTGTACATCTCCCTTAAGGGTAGATCTATTTCAGTAGATAATTTCTCCACTATAGTAAAAGAAATAATGCATGCAATTAATGCCCGTCCATTAACTTATGTCAGTTCTAAAGAAGACCCATCTTATGATGTAATTACCCCTTTTAAATTAATTTTTGGTCAGGATATTGTAAAATATAACTTTTTAACCACTCCTGAAGTCGAAGTTTCTTCTATTGATGTAGGGGAAATTGTTGATCCTAATTATATTTCTAATGATCAAAAATCTATTGTAAAAAGCTTTAAAACTTTATCCCATCAATTAAAGGTTTATAAAAAACAAATGAGAGAATTGAATATCTATTGGGCTTAGAGAAAGAGAGAAAAAGCCAGCACAAACTAATTACTAAAACACCTCGAATTGGAGAAATTGTGTTTGCTAAATGAGTCTAGTAAGCTTCCAAAATGTTTTTGGAAGAAAATGAATTTATATAATTCATTCCTTTGATGATTGAAGTATTGTCAGACATGTGACTGTACAAACAGGACAGGACATCAGTCCAAAAGACATGTGTGCATAATCTTTACCCATTAGAGATTCCTATTGACAACCTAACCCCAGACTTACAAAAAGATGACATTACTTTACCCAAAAATGACTCTCCTCAGCAAGACACTCAAATAAGACCTAAAAGAGCTGCGGCTGTAAAGTTTTCAAAATAGGTTTCCTGACTTATTATACATGTATTTAATTCATGCTTTTTAGGTGAAGATTTGGTAAATAAAAAAAAACGGTAACTCCAGCTAGTAGCTAGTTTTTAGGTTTAGGTTTTTAAAAAAAAATAATAAAAAAAAATAAAAAAAAAATTTTCATTTATAGTTTTTATTTTTATTTTGAGGAAGGGTGTTGAAATTTGCAATGATGTCTAAATAAATTCTCGTATCATTCTCAAAATTGGAATCAGTCCCAAACTATTAATATAAATTTAAAATAATAATAAAACAACTTAAATATAACTTTTAAAAATTTATAAATATGATCTATAAAAAATATGCTCTGCAAAATGCTCTAGCCTGATGCAAAAAGGGAAAAAGCACAAACCATTCTAAAAAAATACTCAAATCATTTTGAGAAAGCAAAAAAGCTTTTGGAACAGAAACCTCTGGTCTAGCTACGCCTTAAAGTATTTTTCTATGAAAGCAGTGACTGTGTTTTTTTTCCGTACTTCAATATCCTGGATGAATAGTCTTTCTTCAAAGAGGGATCCCTCCTCATCCGATTGAAGTACCCAGCATAAAAGGCTTAAACAGATGCTTCAGCGCATTACCGGTAATAGCTCCCGTTTTTTTGAAGGTAAGAGAAGTTTGCTTAGGCATATTGTTTTATCTTTAATAATATTTGCTTCCTTTACCTCTCCCCATAAGTGAGGTTTAATTTAATTTAACTTGCTTAAAGAAATAATTTTATAATTAATGGTACTCCCTGTGAGGTACGCTAAAAATTTTCTATAGTTGCTTTGTTCCAGAGTGCTGGACTTTAATGTCCGCTAACCAAGAATGCTCCGGGGAATATTAATAGCTTAGAAAATCTGCACGCGTACAACTCAATTATATTAGAGTTTTGGGGCTCTAGCAACCACAGGTTACCCTGTTTGTATGCCAGTTATACAACTCATTAAGCCTGTAAGAAGTGCTTTTGGCATAAGTATAATTATCTTTACTCCTACGTACTCGTAGTTTTTTCTTGTAAGCTGTCTTCGGCAGGTAGCCCCCGAATAAAGGAAAGGATGGTTTATAAGTAATTTTTTTAAAGATTTTTATGCAGTGCAGAAATACTTATCTGACAGTACCCTTACGTAATGTTTGAATGCTGTCAGAGTCTAAGGCAAGGATTGGCTGGGTTGAGGAGCTATAAACCCCCTCCCCGAAATTTTGATGACATCAAATTTTTTTCTAATTTTTAAAATAAGCAAAGAAAACTAATAAGATTCATCCCCCCCTCCTGCAGAAAATATTGTGAGTACTCTAGTTTAGATTTAAATAATTGCAAGTTTAGGAAAATTCTTATATTTTTCCTTTTAAGTAAATTTTAAACAATTCTATAATAAAGATGATTTTGGCATTTATGATAAAGAAGTTAGGGGGGTTGACTAAATTCTACACAAAGGTATGTCATCCTTGAAATCCGGCTGAAGACATCAAGACTAAACAGTAGGGAGGAAACCCTCCTCCACACTAACTTGCTCTTCCCATAGACAGTTATAATGAAGGATCCAATTTTGAGGAACAAACATGAACGAGTAAATACGGAACGGATTTTTAAAATTGTTCGTAAATTTTCGTTAGAGAAAAATAGGAATTTTTACGAAATATTAAAACTTTAATGCTGTAAACCGATTTAAAAGTTCAAAAATTAAAGAGCACAACATACATTCTAACAGCCAAGAATATATTTTGATACAAATTCAGGGAGTTGTATGTTGGTTGCTATTTTCGCATAATACAAAAATTTATTTAATAAAGATCTTGGTAATTATTTAAATAATTATATAAAAGAATACGATTAATTTCTTTGAAGACAAATGAAACTTGCCAATCGAGGTATAACGAATCGTTTATGAAAGCGGCCTCTATAACGGAAGACCAAATTGCTTCCTTGAATGAAAGGTGTGGGACCTGTTGTGTTTAGCAATAGGTTATTTTTATTTTTTTTTATTTGCAACTTTCCTAAATAATTTGGCTCATGTCAATTATTTGCCTCCAGTTAAGCTCAAGCCAATTTTTTTAAAAAATCTACGTAATCGAATAGTGTTGAAAGCTCTTTTTTTTTACAATGCAGTGAAATAAATAAATATGAAAATAAATTACATAATATATACGTTAATAAAGGTTATGTTAGAGTTTAGTTAGTTTACATAGATTATTATACTTTGTATACGTTAAGGTTACGAGTTTAGTTGGTTTACATAGATTTGAACTTTTTTTTTTCTAAATATTTTTAGAGGTGTGAAGCTACTTTAATACTAAGGTTTCAATTTGATTTTACGCATTTTCACTTCAATTTTATTAAATGTGTTACAATTCATATACTCGTTATGTATATATAGGTGGAGGCATATAATCGACATAATAAAAAAACTTATATTAGTTTTGTAGTAAATGAATGCATGGCATACGAAAATTTATACGTCGGGATCCGACCATCAAGTACTAAAAAATAATGTTGCTTCACCAACATAAGGCTATAAAAGTTGGAGAAAAAAAAGTACCTGGCAGCAAATAGGTTATAAAAAAAAATTGGACTGAATAACTTTTTTTTTTTTCAGGCCCATTTCTCAAACTTTTTTCAAATTTTTCTTTCATTTGATCATTTCTAACAAGTTTCATGAAAATCGCCTAAGGTTGCTATAATTGCTAATTACTTCCATATATAAATGTCATAAATTTGTAGGCCTATTATTTCATACTTTTTTAAAGAAGTTTTTCGCAAAAAATTAAATGCATACATTATTTTCGAACGATCTAGTAAAATAAAAATAACCCATTGATATGGCAAAATGGGGTCAGTGGTGTGAATGATGAGGGCAAGAGATGTGGTATGGCTACCAGCATGCGATATCAGCACTTGCAGAATTTAGTTTAAAAATCAAAAACTAGGAATCGTGAAGGAAGTAACCAAGAAGAAAAATTTTGCAAATTGTCGTATTAGTTAATTTTTTATCAATTTTAAAATCTATTCAATCGCTATATATATATATATAATAAGTATATATATATATATATTATATATATTATATATATATATATTATATATATATATATTATATATATATTATATTATATTATAATATATATATAGACCTGTTATGTTTTATGACTCCGTCAGTTTTGATTTTTTTTTGTTTTTTTTTTTTATATATTTCTAGTATATGATCCTAACAGTTAATTTAAGGGGTGAAAAACATGTTTCAAAAATATATAGGACCAGTTATGTTTTACGACTCCGTCAGTGTTAAATTTTTTTTTTTTTTTTTTTAACTAAAGGAATACCCAAGGGGTAAACCGCAAAGATGGCAGGAGTTGGGGTCTCTCGGCCTTCCGGGGGAACGACAGGGTAGGACTATTTCCCCCCCTTCCGGGGAGGGTCTCCGGACCCCCGCTCTTTGGTATTTGGGTGTCGCGGGGGTTCCTCCGCCCCTCCCCTACGGGGTATGGAAAACGTCCCCCCTCTGTCCCCCGTCGGCTCGAGCCCCCTAATTTTTTTTTTTTTTAAATTTTTTATTATTATTTTTTTTTTTACATTTTTGTAATAAGCTTTACACGCTGATTCCAAATATGTAATTGGTTTTTCTGTAAACGTCATACTTTTCGAGATATTTCATTTATGAAAAAAAATTTTTTTTTTTTTTTGCTTTTTAGATTTTTGTAATAAGCTTTATACGCTGATTTCAAATATGTAATTGTTTTTCTGTAAGTGTTCGTACTTTTTGAGATATTTTATTTTTTTAAAATTTTATTGAGCGAATTTTTTTTTTCATAATTAAGTTGAAATGTAAGAATCATTTGATAGTGTTTTTCAACAATGAAAATCATTGTTAGTATCATATACTAGCAATATGTTAAAAAAAAACAAAAAAAAAATCAAAACTGACGGAGTCTTAAAACATAACAGGGCCTATAAGCAGTATAATAAGCAGTATAATAACAAGGGTATAAACCTTTCCGATGAAAATTTTTTTTCAGTCAAGTAAAAGGGACAAGCTCCATATATATATTATATAGTATATATATATATATTATAATATATACTATAATATATATATATATAATATATATATATATTATATATATATAATATATATAGGACCTTTTCTATTTTACACAATAGTCAGTTTTGAATTTCTTTTTTATTTTTTAATAATATATTGCTACTATATGATACCAACAATGAATTTCAGTGGTAACGGACATGAATTAAAAAATATATAGGACCAGTTACGTTTTACGGATCCGTAACTTTTAATTTTTTTTTTTTTACTAAAGGAATACCCAAGGTAAAACCGCAAAGATGGTAGGAGTCGGGTCTCTCGGCCCTCCGGGGGAACGACAGGGTAGGACTATTTCCCCACCCTCCGGGGGTCTCCGGAACCCCCGCTCTTTGGTATTTGGGTGTCGCGGGGGGTTCCTCCGCCCCTCCCCCTAAGGGGTATGGAAAACGTCCCCCCTCTGTCCCCCGTCAGTTCAAGCCCCCTAATTTTTTTTTATTATTTATTTTTTTACATATTTGTAATAAGCTTTATATGCTGATTCCAATATGTAATTGTTTTTTTTCTGTAAGGTGTCTCACTTTTCGAGATATTTCATTTTAAAAACAATATTTAACATAAATGTGATTTTTAAAAAATTATTTAAAAATAGCTTCCGAACTTTTGATCATGTCTGTTACCACTGAAATTCATTGTTGGTATCATATAGTAGCCATATATTAAAAAAAAACAAAAAAAAAATCAAAACTGACCATTGTCTAAAACAGAAAAGGGCCTATATACTCTCTTCTCGTCTCTCTCTCTCTCTCTCTCTCTCTCTCTCTCTATTATATATATATATATATTATTTATATATATATATATAAGATATATATATAATATATATAGATATATATATATATATATATATATAATATATATATAATATATATATATAATATATATATAATTACTCGTCAAAAATAAGCGCCCCCGAGTAAAATACCACTCGCAGTGTAGCTATGTAGCCACCCCGCAGAGAATTGGCTGCAGTATTGGGGCCGTTACCGCGATAATTTAGGAAAACAAACAACGCTAACTAGACCTGGGAAAGGTGGGGGTAGGTTATGTCGGGGGTAAAATCGAGCGAGGGATCATTCACGAAGCGATCCGATAAACATGGAAGAGGATAGTGCGTCAGCTGTCAAGAGATTCAGTCAATGTGCAGAAAACAACCTCCACGCCGAAGGACACGGGTACCGAGCACTTGGTCGACGGTTCGGTGTAGCGCACACAATGATTGCCCGTGTGGTCGAATGGTGCCAGGAAACCCTGAACACATGATCCAGCCGGCAAGGAAAGGACAAGGTAGGCCCAGGGCCACGACCCCAATGGAAGCCCGATTTATACGTCACGGCTCATCGAAGGGCGCGACTGGCATTTGCCCGAGAACACATTCATTGGCCGGTCGACGATTGGGCAAAGGTGCTCTTTACGAATCGTGTAGAGTGTCTCTGTTACCGACCTCGGACAGGGCGTGCTGGACGTAAACCGACGACCGACCAGAGAGATTCGCGCATGCAATGGTGCCCTGCAGGTGCCGCGTTTGGAGGTGGGTCGTTATGGTCTGGGAGGTATGTCTTTATCGGGGCCTACGGAGTTGCACATTTTTGATGGAAGCACTCTTACATCCGTATAGTATATTACAGGCATCCTCGAACAATATGTCGTGCCAT
>JABUQX010066901.1:0-2500 GCA_015478945.1 Trachelipus rathkii | reverse complement strand
GCCGCAGGCGTGGGTTTTCAGTTGACTTCGCCAACGTGCGTGGCCTTCGTGCCTTCGGTGCTAACCATGCAATCTGTGGAATATCACCTCTCTAACTCTCAACCTAACATTTTATTACTGTCTGAGACCCAGCTGGAAGGTGAGACTGCCCAAAACAATCTAGGTGGATGAGGCCCTAGAGGTGGAGGGAGTAGAGGACGAGGACGTCCGCCGAGAACCTACTACGCACCTCCTCTGTGGGGCACACACACGTCAGCAAGGTGAATATTTATTAATCAATTTAATTTAATTGTTTAATTGTTTTTGCTTTTAAGTCACACCTCTTTCCAAAATTAATAATTTTAAATTTTAGCAAACTTTAAATGTCTTTACTTCATTTACTACCATTTATTTAATTAAATAATTTTAAAAAATTTTTCTTAGGTGTCAGTCTTACTCCTATAGTTATGGAAAAATCATACGTCTGCCAATAACACAATAATGTTTTATAAAATATAAGTTTGGAGCGATCAGCGTAATCGCCTTGTAAATTGTCTTACTTATTATTATTATTACTATTTTTTATTTTTATTATTATTATCATTATTATTATTTTTTTTTTTTAATTATTTTTTTTATTATTATTATTATTAGTATTAGTATTAGTATATTATTATTATTATTATTATTATTATTATTATTATTTATTATTATTATTATTATTATTATTATTATTTTCATTATTATTATTATTTTCATTATTATTAATTATTATTTATTAATTTATTTTTTATTATTTATTATTTATTAAATAATTAATTAATTATTATTTCATTAATTAATAATTAATTATTTATTTATATTTATTTATTTATATTTATTCCTTCATTTTTTATTATTAATTATTATTATTAATTATTATTATTAATTAATTATTATTTAATTAATTAATAATTAATTATTTATTTCTTTTATATTTATTTATTTATATTATTATATATTTTATTTATTTTATTTATATTTTTACTCATTATTTTTTTTTATTATTCATTTATTTTTTTCATTCATTTTTTATTTATTTATTTACTATGAATTTATTGATTTATTTTTATTTTTTTATTTATTTTTATTTATTTATTTATTATTTTTTATTTATTTTTTTTTTTTTTTTATTTTTACTTTTTTTTTATTTTTATTTTTTACTTTAATATTTTATTCATTTATTTTTATTTTTATTTTTTTTTATTTTTATTTTTTTTTTTTTTTATTTTTTTTTTTTTGTATTTTTGTTTTTTTTTTTATTTTTTATTTTTTATTTTTTATTTTTATTTATTGTTATTTATTGTTATTATTTATTTATTATCTTTATTTATTGTTTATTATTTTTTTTTTTTTTATTTATTTATTATGATTTATTATTATTTATTAAGTATTTATTATTATTATTTATTTTAATTATTATTTTCATTTATTATTATTTTTTATTATTAGTTTTATATTTTTTATTACGATTTTTTTTTTTTTGATTTTATTATTATTTTTATTATTATTTTTATTATTACTATTTTTATTATTATTATATTTATTATTTTTATTATTATAATTTTTATTATTATTATTATTTTTATTATTATTATTTTATTATTATTATTTTTATTATTATTATTTTTATTATTACAATTGTTTATTATTTTTTTTTTTTATTATTTATTTATTTATATTTATTTATTTTTATTTACTTATTAATTTATTTATTTTTACTTTTTTTATTTTTTTTTTTATTCATTTATTTTTTATTCATTTATTTTTTTCATTCATTTATTTTTTTCATTCATTTTATTTATTTATTTATTTACTATGAATTTATTTATTTATTTTATTTATTTATTTTTATTTATTTATTTAATTTTATTTTTTTTTATTTTTTTATTTATTCTCATTTTTTTTTTTTTTACTTTATTATTTTATTCATTTATTTTTTTATTTTTTTTTTATTTTATTTTCCTATTTTTATTTTTTTATTTTTATTTTTTTCTATTATTTTATTTTTTTTATTTTTTTCATTTTTTTTTTTTTTTATTATTTATTTATTGTTATTTATTTATTATTTGTATTATTTTTTTTATTATTTATTATTTATTAATATTTATTATTATTTATTATTAATTTTATTTTCTTTTATTATTTTTATTATTTATTTTTTATTATTGCGGTTTACCCTATGGTATTCCTTTAATTAAAAAAAAAAGAATAATTTTACTTCCAAAAACACTTTGGTATTACTTTAACTAAAGGAATACCATAGGGTAAACCGCAAAGATGGCAGGAGTCGGGGTCTCTCAGCCTCCCGGTGGACGACGGGGGGGACGAATCCCCCCCTCTGTCCCTCGTCAGCTCGAGTCCCCTAAATGGGGGGAAAAATTTTTTAAAATATTTTCGATGAATAAGCAAAAAAAAATTAAATCCCATCCTTCAAATTTTTTCCGCTGAATTCCAAATATATATTTGTTTTACTCGAGGA
>JABUQX010066900.1:67500-69493 GCA_015478945.1 Trachelipus rathkii | reverse complement strand
TTTATTTTTATTTTTCTAATACTCACGGGTTGGGGGTAGAAAAAGAAGCCAAAGTCCGTATAATTAATAAGATCCAGCATTTCTATTCATGTCCAAAATGTAAATTTATAATACAAATAAAATAAATTATTTAAATGGATTTCTTATTTTTCTAGAAACAATATGGGCTACAGTTGTGCTGTCCACTCTAACACATGTGACCCAGCGGTCATGGTAGTGCCGTCAGCAACTCAACATTTATCATTATACAGTATATTTATTTCTATCTTTATATTTAAATTTATTGTCAATTTCTGAGGTCACAACTTTCCCAACTTTGCTATCTTGGTGGGCCTTGAGCTCCCAAAGCTTCTACTCTAATTAGGACTATATAGGAAATAAGGAACTACATTTTACATTGTACTACCTATTGGCATTAATCCCAATGACCTTTGATATAGTAGTCTGAACGTCAGTTATCCATTGTGGGGTACAATGAACATCGTAACCATCTTCTACAGGAATTACTCAAGCAGACAATGGTTCCAACTGGAAATGAAGCTGGAAACCTCTGTTCAAACCTTCCTTCTGCGATGCTAAATTTTACACCTCTGGTAGTGCAAGGTTCCCTAATCTGTGAAAACAAGAAAATTAATAAATTATCTTAATATTTATATAATAAGATTAAATTTTAATATTAATATAATGTGATATCTACTGATATGGTATGTCCACTACTCCTGTGTTAATGATCGCTCTTACTACAAATAAACTAGAGTGATATCTGTAGTCATATGCACCATTCCTCCATTATAATGTAGTAAAGCTTTATGATATTATATATTTCTACTGTATTATTCTATTCACTACGTTTTAATGCTTCTTCTCTTAGATGGGAGAAGACGCAAGATGCCGTCTCCTCACATCACTATGTGCATCGTAAGCCTTACAAAATTAAGGTATCAATACAAAAATATTTTACAACCATTCGTAAACTTTCAATTTTGCCCTATTTATTTCTATTAAACTCTTGTATTCATCCCTCGCGCAGCAAAGGTATAGTTATATAATATATACATAAATTCTTTAGATAAGTGCAATAGATTTGAAATGAAGCACATATCTTAATAATATATTTCTCTAAAATATATACAATTTTTAGATGATCAATTCATTGAAAAATGAGCTTTATGTAATGAAAGAAGTCTTCTTACTCATGGTTGATCGATATATTTTTACAATTACTCATTATAGATTGAGATTCTTAATAATATTTAAATGAACAAAAGAAACTTTTAAAAGCTACAACAGCTGACACTGCTTCATTAGTCTATAATCTCATTTCATAATGGGGAAGATAATAATAATCCTATTAATTATAATTGTTTAGAGATTTAATATATATAATGGAATGAATAATAATAATAATAATAATAATTATAATTAATAATAATAGATTATAATATAATTAATAATAATAATAATTAAATGAATAATAATAATATAATAATAATAATAATAATAGATTATATATAATTAATAATAATAATAATATGAAGAATAATATGAGAATAATAAGAAATAAGAATAAGAATAAGAATAATTAATAAATAATATATAATAATAATGAATAATATAAGTAATAATATTCATAAATCATAATTATAGATAACTAATTTTAAAAAAGGGCAAGTTGAATAATAACAATAATAATAATAATTGATATTATTATTAATTAATGGTAGTGTATTGATAATAATAATTTATATAATAATGTAATAATAATTAATAATAAATAATAATAATAACAATATATAATTAATATATAATAATATAAATAATGAAAATTATAATAATAATATAAAAATAGGAATATGAATTAATTTTTACATTTTTAATAATTAATAATAATTAATATATAATAATAATATAATAATAGATAATAAATAATTATAATAATAATATATAATAATTAATAATAATAATATAATAATAAAAATAATAATTAATAATA
>JABUQX010066900.1:47500-52500 GCA_015478945.1 Trachelipus rathkii | reverse complement strand
GAGATTTTTATTTTCATTATTCTAAAACATTAAGGAAAATCTAAATAACAAAAAAAAGTGAAGTATGGGTATGAGTTTCAGTTCAGCTGTCTTCATTAAATTCATTAAAAAAAAAGAAGAAGCACTTGATACGATGATATCTTTATTTAAATAAACTATATATATATATATATATATATATATATATATATATATATATATATATATATATATATATATATATATATATATATATATATATATATATATATATATATATATATATATATATATATATATATATATATATATATATATATATATATATGCTATATCTTTCATATATATATATATATATATATATATATTAGTGATGAAAGGTAGCATCCGCATTCGCATCATGGAGCATCCTCACAGGCTATTATGAGATCGCCTCATCCGGCGCTTTTTCCCTAGGATCATTCGCGCGGATATTAATGTCGAGATTTGATAAAAGAATTTTATAATAAAAATACTTAAGATGAATCTCAACGCAAATTTAAATGAGAGACATGGGACTCGACTCAACTCAACTGTGTAATGATGACGCATGATCTCACATCATGAAGTTCATAATTTTGAGTCACAGAGTCACATGAGATTATTGATGCCAAAAATCAGCGCCTCTACAGCTTCTGTTTCCGATGTAATACCATTAATCTCAACACTAAGGAAGAATTTTGAACCATCTTCAAATGAAAATGATGACGGTTTAAAAAGAATGAAAGAGGTCATAAAACTAGAGCTAAAAATACGCTTTAGTTCTGTGGAAATTAATGACCTTCATACTATTGCAACTTACTTAGATCCCCGTTATAAAGGCAAGTTTTTTTTGTAACACAATATTAGAACAAGTTAAATCGTCACCTTGTGTTGCAGTTCAAAAACTTTCATTCGAATAGTATATTAATTCACCACCCATTAAAATGAAATAAACGAAATCTACAGAACCAACATCTTCTACAAGTAAATCAGTAACAGATTCACTGGAAGAATTTCTACAGTCCAGTAGTAAAATAAGAAACACACTCATTACCAAAAGATGTAGTGCAAATGATTGAAAACTATCACCAAGAAAAACGACTAGATAGTAGATACAAATGATGATCCTGTCAGTTGGTGGAAAGTTAAGCAAAATGTTTACCCACGCTTAAGTAAACTTGCAAGGAAATATTTGGCCTGTCCTCCAACTAGTGTTCCAAGTGAGAGACTATTTAGCAATGCTGGGCTAATATATGATGAAACGAAAAACAGACAGAAAAAATGATGTTTCTCAAGCACAACTTCCTATATTTACATTTCAATACTAGTGCAAAAGGATATAATCCTTTGCAAAATCTCTTTCATTGGGTCGAAGGATGGAAAGAGGCTGTTGGGGTTCATTTGAGTTGGGTCCCGTCTCGCACCCTGGTAACAAATTTAATAGATTGTAAATATTCGAAATATATATATATATATATAATATATTAACAATTCCATAGATATAAAACTGCGATAATATACAATGTATATTGATGGATCTCTAACTTAATATCTCTCTCGAACATCCGCATCGCGGATATTTAAATCAGGCATTACATCTGTGACATCTGATGCATTTACTAATAATATATATATGTAATAATAATATAATATATTTATAACATATATATATATATATATATATATATATATATATATATATATATATATATATATATATATATATATATATATATATATATACACGTTTAAAATAAACTTTAAAATAAATAAAATAGTCTCTCCTTATTTATACTTAAATAGAATGGCAACATCAAAAGGTAACTTAGAGATCCAAAAGGCAACAATTTAACAACAATTTTATAGGCTAGATTCTCACGCATACAATCTCTGCTATTCGATTTGAGCACGAACAGTCACCTTTTCAATGGATTTAAAAATAACATTATTTTATAGCGATGATTCTTACTCTTCGCTTTGTTTTTACCTAATGTATTAAAAATTTTATATCAAGATTTTCATTCATTTGACCCATTTTCACAAAACCAGAATTTTTATCGTATCATTTTGATATTTGTAAAGAATCGATCGTTCTATAATGTTAACTCGTGCTAAGCACGAGCAGCACTAGTATAGGAGTCGCCTTTGATATATATATATATATATGTATATGTATAGATATATATATACAATATATGCTTAACCCCATATATATATATATATATATATATATATACATACTATCTTCAATATATATATGTATAATATATGTAATAACTAATAATATAACTATATATGAGAAGCCGTTTTTCGTTTATATAATCTGGGCTTCTGAAGGCATGAGAAATGCTCGAGGTTTGTTACGTTTTTTGTCAAGCTTCCAGCGTGCTAGAGAATGCTTCAGGCATTAGGAACTTCCTCAGTTATGAGTTGCTATTTCCGTGCTAGCCGAATTTAAGCACGTTCTTACGAAAAATGTAAACAAACAAGATGGCGACGTGTTATGCCCTGTCTGAATTGATGAATTTTCATTCAATATAATCAGCTTTAAATCTAATTTCCTCCAAATGAATAAACTCCATCACAAATAGTTGATCAATTATCTGTAATATAAACCATTTGTTATTTTTTTTATTTCTGCTTATTCCAAAACCACATTGCTCTATCTGTGGGTGATTCCAGTATTTAAAAACAAATGAGCCTGTACTTGAAATTGCAGTCGTTTAAGCTGGAAATTAGGTGCTAAAACTAATTGAGCATTTCTTATCGGCGTAGCACAGGCGATAAAAGCAGCGGTCTAAATTAAAAGCAAAGATACTAAAATTCATTCTATCGTAAACGCTTCGTATTATTACAATTACGATTAAAGAAGATATAACTAAAGAAATTAGTCCCAAGTATAAAGTATTTGTGGGTTTGCTAATTTATTTATTGCAATCCCACTAATACATTACTTGGAACTAATTTCTTTATTTCTATCTCCTTTAATCATAAAATTGCGGGTCAAGTCCCGCATACACAAGCCTTTGTTATTTGTTCTGATTGGAAGTTTTCCGCTTGAAGAAATGCACTTCTTCACGTAGATTTTCTGGCTTTAGCTTTTGTCCCTCTAACATTTTTGATAAAAACTTGTTTACTCGTTTCACAAATAACACTTATCGCTTTAAAACTATAACTGATGTTCCCATTTCCTGTTTATGCTCGGTTTCAGTGAATTGGACCCCTTTCCAATGTTCTTCCCTTTCAGATTAAAACATTTTAAACAAAAACTTTCCACAATGCAAGTTTCTTATATCTTTTATTAACAACAACTTAATTGGTAGTTTCTTTAAGATTAAGGAAAGCATCTCCATGAACTTGAGGTCACATATCGTTTAAAATATAAATGTGTCGACTGTAACATCGACTATGTAGGTCAAACTTTCCAATAACTAAAGATGCGAGCCTTCAAACACATGGACATTTCCTTTCGAACTAATCTCTCCATCTATCAACCAGAGAGTTTAGCTGTCAGAGATCGCTATGACCTCAATACCCTATACCTCTTCAAAAATTCTCCATTTTTCAAAATGCTTCTACAGATGAAGAACTTAAAAATTTGGAATCTTTATATATAAAAACACTTAAACCTACACTTAACATCCATAGGATTTCTTTGGCACTCCTGATTGCCTGAACTAATTGCCTGAATTTCGTGCAAAAACGAACACGATTTCTTATGAGGTTTACTTTTGTTTTGCAAGCAATTGGAATTAGATGCTGTGATGGAGCCCGTCGATTTCGGATAAACAGAAATAATTAAAAAATGGATTGCATTACAAATTGATCAACTATTGTGATGGGTTTATCGATTTGGAAGAAATTAGATTTAAAGCTGATTTTATTCATCACTTCTTGCACATTTTCATAAGAACGTGGTAAATTCAGCAATTACTGGAAATAGCAACTTTATAAAATTACGGAAATTCCTTGTGTGGTAAGCATTTCTTGTGATTTTTAAGCTAAGTTACCAAAAACGAACGCAGAATTCGAGGCATTTTTACGTTTAAGTAGCTTCATCTAAGCAATTTCTATTAACCTTACAGTAGGTGGTTGATCTTGAAATTATCAGACAAATTAACGAGGATATATATATATATATATATATATATATATATATATATATAACTTATATATATATATATATATATATATATATATATATATATATAATAACTATATATATATATGTATATATATATATATATATATATATATATATATATATTAAAAGCAAAATTAGAAAAAGAAGAAGAAATTCGAAACTTTAATTTCTAGAAAGGTTAAAGCTCGTTTCTCAAAGTCATCGAGTCATTGAAGAAAATTTTTAAATTCTTTGTCTGATAGCAAGGGGCTGAAAACCCCCTTCTATCAAATCTTGCTTTTCGTGAATGGTGTTGATAAGTTCAAAACCTTTCAACTACCAACACCACTCTGCAGCAATGCGGGACATAGTATGTGATATATATATATATATATATATATATATATATATATATATATATATATATCAAAATCAATATATATATACATTTTTTTATAAATAGACAGTATATATATATATTCTTCTATATAACTATATATATATATATATATGCTGCTGTATATATCGAAATCAATTTAAAGACGCAAAATGTGTGGTATCGGTTAAAGGAATGGGGAAAAATTTTACTGATACCGATACTACTACTCACAAAATTCCCGATACCGATATGATATAAAAATCGACCGATACCACGATACCGATACCGATACCATGGTATCGATGCAGCCTGAACATATGTAATATATATATAATATGTATATAATAATAATAATATAATATATATGTAATAATAATAATAATAAAAGTAATAATAGCAATAATATATATATATAATACTATAATAATAATATTATATATAATAATATATATAATAATAATAATATAATAATAACAACAACCATAATATATGTATAAT
>JABUQX010066900.1:35000-37500 GCA_015478945.1 Trachelipus rathkii | reverse complement strand
TAAGGAAAGTTTTCCAGCTTCCAATTTAAATAAAAACAAAAAAAAAGTCTAGTGAAATAAAATTTTAGTGAGAGGCTAATATAATAATAATAATATATATATATATATATATATAATATATATATAATATATGTAATAATATATATAACATAATAATAATATATATATAATAATATATATATACAATTACTTAGAAACAAATAATAAATATATTATCCGAGGGCAAATAAAAAACTATCTTTATATATATATATATATATTGGTGGAGATAGGAATTTAGTGAGGCTATTATAATATAGCCAACAACAATAATAATAATATATGAATAATATCTTAATAATAATGTTATAATATGTATATATATATATATATATATATATATATATATATATATATATATATATATATATATATATATATATATATATATATATATATATAAGTAAATGAAGTTATTTATTCGTTTTTAGTAACGAAATATTTATATATCCATTTTATCACGTTCGAACGATGAGCTCCTGCGATAATAAAATAGCATATTTATGACACAAAGGATAAAACACTTAAATCAAAATTGCTGTCTATATTTTTTTTATCTCTAGATTTAATTTTATTTTATTTTATTTTTTTTTATTTGAATATTAATAAACCATGTATTTAATTAGTAAAATGAAACACTAAAAAAATTCTTTTACTTAACATGCATTTGCTGCGTAGCATAAGAATCTACAATATCTTTATTTATTATCAGCATTAACTTATATATATATATATATATATATATATATATATAAATAGATATATATATATATATATATATATATACTATATATATATATATATATATATATATATATATATATATATATATATATATATAAAATATTTATATATATATATATATATATATATATATATATATATATATATATATATATATATATTACCGATTCATTAACATAGACTTAATTGATATATATATATTTTTTTAAAGTCAATCTAAGCTTGCTACATTATAATTACTTTCAATTAAGAAATGTACTGTATATTTACAAATTATAAATAAAATATTAAAGTTTATTCCTAAATTTAAAAATTATATTGGTCTAATTAATTGCTAGATATTATCCTTTCTAAATTTGTGATAAAAATTAAATTTAATTTTTGAAGTCCCTAAACCAATTAGTATTGAATTTTTTTTCTTCAAATATTCCCATAATAATCTTTGATTGAATTGGGAAGCAAATGCCTGCTGAATGCAAATTGATTTATAAAATCACATCCAATTTCTTAGGTTATCATATCGGATGAAGCTTTAAATATATGTATATTAATTAGCTTTTGATCTGCCAGACGTCTTAACGGAATCGATTAATAATATATATATATATATATATATATATATATATATATATATATATATATATATATATATATATATATATATATATATATATATATATATATATATATATATATATATATATATATATATATATATATATAAAATTTTATTAACAAATGGAAATGTAAGATTTTCTCAAGGCACCATTAAACCTCTACATGTTTTCCATCGTTTGCTATAATCATCCTGGTTTTTACATTTATTTTCTTCTAAGAAAAATTTAATCTCAATAGGCCATAAACTAATTGATTTTATTGACTTTGAGCCAAATTTTCTTGATAGTCCTTTTCATTTCTGAAACACGTTTTATATATCTGTAACTGTCGGCTACCACAGTTCTAGAATTTAGGCACTAGAAAATTTACATTAGATCATCTTTTAACATAAATGTAATTAGAAAGTGATAGAATTTAATTTTGATTATTAAGTTCTCAAATTTATGGACTGTATATTTTGAGTGAACGGTCACCATAAAGTGTACTAAGTTTTTTTTCACTTCACTTTTGGATGAAAAATCTTAATTATTTCTAATCATACATGTAATTTTACATTATTGAGGTGATATAATTTTTAATGAAATCATAATTATTTTGGGATGAAAAATTTAGAGGCGCTATAAATTATTTAAGCTCTCACTCATTACCATTATCTTATACAAATATATTTTTATCTCTTGTGGCCTAGTCTAAAGGTTTTTATAGCAAATAATCAAACATTTTTGGTGTTAAACACAACCAATTCAAAATTTGATTTAATTTAATCAAGCGGTGTAAAACAAATAGAGGTTTGTTTCTGCTTTCAAACAAAGCTTACATTACCGTTATTATTTTATAGGCCTATTATATTACTTAGCCTTGTGGAATTGCTTGAGTAATCTTGAACAAATGTACATAGGCAATATAAACAAAGCCGGTTAATCGGTATCGGCAAAATTTAAAACATTATATATATATATATATATATATATATATACTATATATATATATATATATATATATATATATATATATATATATATATATATATATATATATATATATATATATATATATATATACTTAATTTCTTATTACGAGATGAATAGCAATATACAGT
>JABUQX010066900.1:25000-27500 GCA_015478945.1 Trachelipus rathkii | reverse complement strand
CTCTCTCTCTCTTCTCTCTCTCTCTCTCTCTCTCTCTCTCTCTCTCTCTCTCTCTCTCTCTCTCTCTCTCTCTCTCTCTCTCTCTCTCTCTCTCTCTCTTCCACTCTCACTAACTCTCTCTAGTCTTTTCTACCCATCGAACTATTGCATCACTCTCCTTATACGATCGCTGTTACAATGGACAAAAAGCTCTTCTGAACTCTCCAGTCGAATCAAAGAGGAGCTCGTTACGAATCATCTTTCTTCACAGTCTAATCCTTTCTCTTTCCATCTTTCTCATTACATACTCAACCGCTATGCTCAATCTCACTTGTATGGCACTGGTAAAGTCTGGAACACTTTATCTTGACTTGCACACTCAAACTCCGTGTATCGGGACATGTCGGCCTTTAAATTGAACTTACCTTGGAAATCTTCCCAACTAAAGTAGAATTTGGTGGGCCTTTACCCACCGCTGGATTTTATATATATATATATATATATATATATATATATATATATATATATATATATATATATATATATATATATATATATATATATATATATATATATATATATATATATATATATATATATATATATATATATATATATATATATATATATATATATATACCGCTGGATTTATATATATATATATGCGATATATATAAAAGAATGAAAACTATTTTGAATATTTTAATATTTAATTTAATTAAGTATTTAGGATCTCAAGTGAGAGTGAAAAAAAAATGTTTAATTTATTTTTAAGTAAGAAATGTTTATATGCATTTTTTTTTTATATCTTGGACGTTTATTTTAACTTTGTTGATAACGTCAACACATACCTCTGCACATACACGCTATGTCTATCTTTCTATATCTCTAATTTTCTATCTTTCTATATCTATCTATCTCTATCTCTCTATCAACCTATCTATCTCTCGATATATATATATATATATATATATATATATATATATATATATATATATATATATAAATATATATATATAATATATATATATATATATATATATATATATATATATATATATATATATATATATATATATATATATTTTTATATATATATCTATATCTCTATATCTATCTATATATATCTCTATATATATATATATATATATATATATATATATCTCTATATAATCTATCTATCTCTATATATATATATATATATATATATATATATTGCGCGTGTATAATAACCACTGGTAATAAAAGTAACAGGCGTTGACTCTATTTCGTAACCTTTATTTCTACGCTTAAAAATGTACCAGAGATCTTGATATCCTGCTTAGGAAGTGGTTGAGAAAGTCTCACATACGCATTGATTGCATCTTATGCTTTTCTTGGAATTAGGAAGATCTTTGAGAGTGCTTAGGTAGTAGTTCACGGAGATCTCGATTTCATAAGTGGTTGATTGAGAACATGTTGGCTTGTATGAGAAACTCTCATTGAGATTAGGAAACCTTCTTTGAATGGGTATAGTTTAGCGCATTTTTTTTTAGAATTAGTTAATGGGATCTTTGCTAGTCAAGAGAACGAGAAGGATAGAGGTATTTCGGCTATCAGCCGGGATGCCAAAATTTTTGGTTGATCATGGTTGTTGACGTTGTTGAAAGGGCGCTTATATATATATATATATATATATATATATATATATATATATATATATATATATATATATATATATATATATATATATATATATATATATATATATATATATATATATATATATATATATATTAATTTTTTTTTTATATATATATATAATAATAATATATATATATATATATATATATATACAAGACCTGTTATGTTTTTCCTTTACGTCAGTTTTGGTTTATTTTTTTTAATATATTGAATAATTAATATATATGATACAAACAATTAATTTAAGTGGTAACGAGCACGATTCAAAAGTTAGAAATATTTTCAATAATTTTTTAAAAAACGGAAAAAAATCATATTAGGAAAAAAAAAGTAACAAAAATGTAAGATAGGGAAATAAATTATGTTTGAGGGTATTTTTAACGAATAAAAAAAAATTGTGAAAGAACAGTATTTGCTAAAAATTTAAACGATTTAAAATTAAAAAGAAATATAAATACGTCTTAAAAATAAAACTTCTATATAATGAAGTAAATAGGAATTATTTAAGGTATCCAAATTATTATTATTGAAAAAGTATATAAAAATAAAGTACGATATTTTCCTTCGACTATAGGCAAAGTTTACCTATATTGCATGAAAAGCGTAAGGCTTAAAAATCGTATGCATCTATATCGGAGTTGAAATACGTAGAAAAGACATTGGCAGAGAATTCTAAACTGCCTCAAAAGAAAATAATTTTGTTCATATATTGTTGGAAGGAAGAGCTAACTTTCTTAAAATTTTGTGAGAAAAAGTTAGAAATATTCTGGAGAGTCAATTATAACAACTATCTTCCTGAGGAAACGAACGTTACGTAACTTTATCGATATTTACCTAA
>JABUQX010066900.1:10000-17500 GCA_015478945.1 Trachelipus rathkii | reverse complement strand
CTACGGAACATTACAAAATATGCCAACTCTGACCTTACCTCTTCGTCATCCACTTCATTGTACCATAGATGTTTGACCTCCTACTAAGGCTGAACTCGTCGCTCAAGCCTTTGTCTCTTAATCCACTTTGTATGATTCCAAACTATTCCTCTTTCTTCACCTCCCTTCATCTCGTTTGTTGTTAATTTATAATTTTTTCTAATGACCTCTGTTATCCCTGAGCTTAGTACTATAAAGGTGTATGGTCTTACATTATTTCTCCCATTGATCTTGAATCTGCTTCTGAGATTGCAGCTTGCCTTGATAAACTGTTCCATCTTTGCCTATCAACCTCGACTTGTCCTTTCTGCTAAAAGCGTGCACAAATTAAGTCCGTACTGCATAAAGGGACAACTCCAAATTCTTTAACAATCTTATCTCTTTAACTATTTCTTTCCCAAAGTTTTCGAACATATCTTTAACATGAATGTTTGGAAACATTTTAAGTTCTTTTCTCAGGTCGTCAGTATATCTTCCGTGAGGAAGACTCGACTGACGATCTCTATTCTGTTCTCTTTGAATCTTGATCCCCTCTGCACTACGGCATTTATGGAAATCTATTCTGTGGTGCTAGACATTTCGATAACCTATAGAGTCTGGCATTGATTTCTAGAATTCCCTCTTTATTTACCCTACTCTGTGTAACCATTCTGTAATCCTTTCTGATCTCTCTATAATAGCAGTTGTAGTTAACTATCGTTCTTCCATTAAATCTGTTAATAGTGGTTTCTCATGTTGAGTTCTATTCCCAATTTACCCCCAAAACATTTCCCAAACTATCCCCAAACTTTTCATTAATGACCTATCTGTCACTTTATCACCTATGCACTCTTGTAACAGAACGGCTGATGCACGTAGCCCGACTTTGGAGAAACTGACCTGTTCATCTTTTTTTTATATTATATGTAGGGGATTTTGCTTAATTTCACAGCATTTTGTTAATAGGATTTGTTATATTTCAAGAACGTCATTATTTTACAAAATTCTCGGAAAAAAATTAAATAATTAGGAAAAAGACAGAAAGGAGTCGTACAAACAAAATTATTTTATGAAATGAATGTAGTTCTATTTTGAAGGTTTTAGAAATCACGAGCCATCTAATCTCGTTTAAAATGCTTAAAGTGGCATATGCTTATAAACAAAATGTTTTCGAAATTCCTGTTTAAAGGCAGGGTCCAATTTAAGTTTAAGGAGACTCATTTTAGCCCCTACATTAAAATGGACATAAAATTCTTAATTTTTAGCCAATTTTGAAAAACGCTTCTTTTTCTGCCGTCGTTTTTTTTTCGACATAACTTCAAACTTGACCTATGCATAAATGGGTCCATTACCCACAAAATGTACAGAATTAGAATTTTGATTTTTGACCCCAGATCTCAGCAAGCAATGGTCGAATTTCAAATTTCAAAAAAAATTGCCTCGATATTTCACTATTTCAAAAAAATTTTTTTTTTTATTATTTTTTTATTTTATTTTTTTATGAAAAAATGAGATATTGAGATTTTTTTCTACATATCGAATAAACATCGAATTTTCAGAAAGTTTATAGTCGGGCGAGATACATCTTTTTTACTTATGTAATTTTTTTTTTAAAAAGTTTCCAGAAAATTATTTTTTGAAAATTTGTTCCAAGGGCAATTCCAAATGCAAAAAAATTATCTAAAAAAATTTGTATCTCTCCCGACTACATAAGCCCTGAAAATTCCATCCTGATCCCATTACCAGATTAAATATCGCAATTTTTCATTTTCAAAACTTAATAAATTGGGTTTGAAATTCTACCATTGCTGAGATTTGGGGTCAAAAATCAAAATTCTAATTCTGTTCATTTTGTACGTAATGGACCCATCTATATGTATAGTTCAAATTTGAAGTAATTTCGAAAAAAAATGATAGATTTTGAATCGATATTTCAAAAATCATAGGTTTGTAAAAATGTAAATACAAAAGAAATGACTACATACAGAAAAACACTCGAAATCGACGTTTTAGAGATCAGAAAAAGCTGCGATTTACTATTTTTTTTGTCCAAATTGGCTGAAAATTAAGAATTTTATGTCCATTTTAAGGTAGGGGCTAAAATGGGGTCTCCTTAAGCTCAAATTGAACCCTGCTCCTGTAAAGATGAAATTGTCTATCTAATACGATCGTGTAAACAATTCTATAATTCGACAAAATATCTCTCTCTCTCTCTCTCTCTCTCTCTCCTCCTCTCTCTCTCTCCCTTTTTTTTTCTCTTTCTCTCTCTTCTCTCTCTCTCTATATATATATAATTTTTATATATATATATATATCTTATATATATATATATATATATATATATATATATATATATATATATATATATATAATATATATATATATATATATTATATATAATTATAATATATATATATATATATAATATATATATATATATATATATATATATATAATGCAGTACTGGTTATTAGGTGCTCACTTTCTTAAAAAACTCATATAATTCAAGGCGGAAGAATAGGAAACTAGTTGTTTATGGTATGAGGGAGGAGTTACATTGTTTACCATTTTAAAATTTCAATTTAACTTTTTCGTGAGCAAAATTGTAGTATATAGATAAAGTGTTACTTGGCAACTCTGTAGGGGAAATTTTATTGGTTAATTGAAATCCCAGAACGCCTTCTAAAATGCGGAAATAAACTACTACTCTCTTTTATTTTAAAAATAATTTTTAACCTTCTTCTACATCATATCGTGGAAAAAGAATAAAAAATAAATTTCGTGTTCTCATAAATTTTACTAATCTTTCTTTCTCGCCATACTCCTGTAAGCATAGAACGCTTGTCAGCTGTTATGGACGAAACCCCTCCATCCCACGTCCTCTTCTCTTCATGTTATCACTCCATCTGGTTCTTGGTTGTCCCACACGGCGTCTTCCATTCGGCTTCCACCTATAGTACTACTTCGGGTATCTATCCTCATCACATGGCCGTACCATCGCCGCTTTCAGTTTTCAATAAAACTCCTTATACTCTCCACCCGATTTTTTAAGACAATCTTTAACTGTTTTTATACAACGTTCCCATATCGACCCATGCCATGGACTTTTTACAGGTATATATTTCCATTTAATGTGATTCTGTTCTAAATGGGAAAGGACTGGGGACTTTGATAAAATTTGATTAATTAATTTTTCACCTTTCGAGGGACATTTCTATCTCGTAGTAACGGATATAACGATCTTAAATGTATAATTAAACATTTCCATTCTACTATTCAATTCTATGTTAACATTTCCCGCCCCAAAATAAACTCCCAAGGTATTTAAACTGATCAACTTCTTTCAATTCCTGATCACCTCGCTCTAATATTTCATTCTGCCTCGTCTTTAGCTTATCAGGCATACTCTCGTCTTTCTCCAATTTATCCTCATTTCCTCTCTCCCTCAACTCTCAATCCACCTACATAAAATCTCTGCATAGCTCCCTTTAATTCCGCCACCAACGCAAGATCATAATGCGATCCAAAAGGAAAGTTCTTTCCACTCGTACTCCGGACCAATTTTTTCGCACAATAATCCACAAACAGGATAAACAAAAATCGGAGGGGAACACTAACCCTGCTTCACCGCCTGTGTCAACGTCAAACTAATTTCCATTGTCCATCTGTGTGTTCTTTTTTCATAAACTATATTGCTCGTTTACTAATAATTACCAATACAACTAATATTTGCAACCTAGTCCCTTTTCTTCATATATAATGATATATATATTATATATATATATATAATATATATATATATATATATATATATATATATATATATATATATATATTATATATATATAATATTATATATATATATATATATATAGTTATATATATCATATATATATATATATATATATATATATTATATATATTAATATATATATATATATATATATATATATATTATAATATATATATATATATATATATATATATATATATATAATATATATATATATATATATATATAATATATATATATATATATTATATATATATATATATATATATTTGTGATGGGAAGATTAATCGTCATCGTCATCGTCATCGGCAAAAATCGGCATATTTTTTTTACATCGTCATCGTTCGGCAAATTTCGCCGATTATTTTGCCGATTAATTGAAAAAATATTAAGAATTTTGAATAATATTAAAAATAATAATAATAATAATAATAATAAATAATAAAAAAAATAAAAAAATAATAATAATAATAATAATAATAATAATAATAATAATAATAATTTTATATATATATATATATATATATTAATATATATATATTACTATATGCAATATATATATAATCTATATATATATATACACTATATATATATATATATAAAATTAAATATACATATATATATAATATAATATATAATATATATATATTAATATATATATATATATATATATAATATATATATATTAATATATATTTAACTATATATAACTATATATAACTATATTATTTATATATAATATATATAACATATATATATATATATATATATATAATATATAATATAAAAATTTTAAATATAAATATTATTAATTATTATTTAATTATTTTTATATATAGTATAACTATTATAACTATATATAACTAATATACTATTATAACTAATATATATATAATATATATATATATATATATATATATTATAATATATATATAATATATATATTTTATATAATATATATATATATTATATATATATATATATATACCC
This sequence comes from Trachelipus rathkii, assembly GCA_015478945.1. NCBI lineage: Eukaryota > Metazoa > Arthropoda > Malacostraca > Isopoda > Trachelipodidae > Trachelipus > Trachelipus rathkii. The sequence continues at coordinate 12,699 of JABUQX010066900.1, read as the reverse complement.
ATTTTGCTTATGGTATGTATGACATTCCAGTGCCTAATGGTTCGCCTTTCTGTTATGCGTTCATATCCACACTCATCCTCCAGACAACATACATATCTATACACATACTTATATTCACACCCCTCTTCTAGACAACATCTTCCAGACATCCCTATCCCTTATAATCCATACGTGTAGGGAGAAAAATTGCCCACCTCGTATGTCCTGCGTGTCGTAGAAGGCGACTAAGGGAAGGTGTAGTTAGGTTGGCTGCATACTACCAACTTATCTTTTGCCAGGAATGCTAATGCAAGCCTCGGAGAAGGTCGTGATCGCAGTAAGCGCCCTTCTATCCTTCGGCGAAAATGTATGAATCGTATCTGTATATGATATGTCAAGAGGAATTAATGTTGAGGAGAGAGTGATGGATGTATTTAGAAAAGGGCAAATTTAATTTGCTCGCTGTGACTGAAAACAAAGATGAAAGGAAACGGTGAAATGAGTGGTGTGGTGTGAAATGTGTTTGTGTTGCTGTGGAAAGGAATGAGAGGGGGATAGAAGGATTTGCAATTCTGATGAGTTGAGTTGTGGTAGAGAGCTATGGTAGATTTTGTGTGTGTGAGTACTGAAGTCTAAAGGTTTAAATTTAAGTTTGAAAAAGTTCAAATTTTGTGTGGTTGCGACATATGATCCATCTGAGGGTATGTTGAAAAGAGTACGATTTTCTGGGATAATCTGAATGAATGATGTTTTGAATGGGGGGAATAGGAGATTCAGTTCATTTGCCACATATCTGCCCATTCAAGGATTTTTTTTACAGTTGTCACCACCACTCACGGGCAGAGCCCTATTCAAGAAGGGCGTGTAGTACTCTCAAAGTTCACCCTCTAGCGCAAATTACGCATATGAGCCCAGAAGAGGCTTAAAAATGAGGGGATTAAATTCAGTAGGAAATACAGAAGATGGAAGAGATTCCCAAACAGAGGTAATGGGAAAGAAGGAAGCACCAAAGCAAACTAGCCTGGAGTTACTAAATGTCAACATACTCGTGCGAAGAATACAGCAACCTATTGTGCTAACAAGGCGTTGTAAAGGTGGTGGTACGCGAGGGATAGTTCCCTCAAGCACTTGCCGCTGCGGTACCTATAGGATAGAAGATAAAGCACCAACATCGCCTTGCAAAGATAGCGGGTCAAGTGAACTGAAAGTGCAGAACAGTTTATAAAGCCTTTTTGCCATTGACTCGACCCTGTCCAAAACCGGGTAAAACCAGAGCCCCCCAGATATGAGAGCAGTACTCCATACATGGGCGGATGAGACCTTTGTATAGCGGAGCAACTGAGAAAAGGAGGAAAGTCTCACAGTCTAAACAGAACTTCCAGTTCTTTGAGGCCGCCCTAGCAATCATTGTGATGTGAGGTTTCCAAGACATTTTTTTGTTTCATGTTAAGGCCAAGGATGTTTACATTGTAACAGGAGAGACGACAGAACCAATCGAAAGAGACAGGAAAGTTAGAAGGTATTTTGGAGAAGGAGATATGTAAAAGTTGGGTTTTTAAAAGAATTGAATTTCACAAAGTTATTTTTATCCATCAGCGAGAATAAAATCGGAAAAGATTAGGACGAAAAGGCAATTCCCAAGAAGTAAAAGTGGGAGTAGATTGATATGTTTAGTTAGAAGAATGGGGTCGAGTCATCGGAATACGAGTTGATAGAGTTAGAGGTGCAGGTGAGAAGATCATTAATGAAAAGTAGGAATAAAGTAGGAGATAAGACAGAACCCTGAGGAACACCACTATTGACAGAAAAGAGGAAGAAGTTCGCCCCATCAACAACAGCGATATTGAGCGATTTGAAAGAAAGCTAGATATAAGTAAGCAAAAGAGAATGAGGAAACCCAAAGGAGGGGAGCTTGAGAGCAGTGACGCGTGCCATATAGGTCAAATGCTTTGGATATCTCAGCGCCGCCACCCAAGTCTCCCGTCAGTTTTCCTAGAGCGAAAAACCATAACGGTTTGATAGGAATGTAATCGGCCATAGACTCGTGCAGCGAGAAGCCGTAACTGGGATCGGAGTGAGTTTCGCAGATGAATCTAAGAAGTGAGTTGAGAAAGGGTTTCAAAAGATCCTTAGATAGAATGCAGTAAGAGCTAAACAGGGCGATGTTAGAAGGATCAAGAGCAGCTTCCTTTTTTTCGAATAGGTTGGACATGTGAGAGCTTCAAACACTGAGGAAGGGAAAGTGCTAGTATTGAGACATAGAGAATAAAGTTGAAGCTAGGGCCGAAGAGATTAGCCCTTTCAGTGGAGAATTAGCAAAAAAAGGATCAGATCAAATAAGAGCAAGAAAAGCAGATTTACAGAAGTAGCTAGAGATGAAAGATTAGTCAGTAGGAGAACCAAGGAGGTTAAGCGCACTTTCCTTTGATGAAAGCCAGCTTTTTCCTCGTCGAAGAGTATCCCTGCAACGATTTCTAGCTGATAAAAAATAGCGAGAAGTGATAGGAGAAGCGAGAAATTTTTTTCCACACTCGACTAGGCACTGTCCTTAGCCTGAATGGCCAGAGAATAAACACGATCGAACCATTGGATTATGAGGAAAGAGAGATTTAGTTTTAGAAGGAATAAATGAGAAAGGAAAATTTATCTGAAGAAGGAATGAACCTGCTCATCCATCAACGATTACAGCTCCCTCCTTAACTTTTAAATCTTTTATACAT
>JABUQX010066900.1:0-5000 GCA_015478945.1 Trachelipus rathkii | reverse complement strand
AAGAGGAAACCCAAAGAGGGGAGCTTGGAGAGAGCAGGGACGCGTGCCATACTCGGTCAAATGCTTTGGATATTCAATGCGCCACCCAACGCAATCTCCCCCGTAAATTACTAATGGCGGAAAACCATAATAAGTTAAAAAAGGAAAGTATATCGCCAAGAAGAACCTCGAGCGCTGAAAGCCGCACTGGCTTCGAAAGAAGGGAATGAGTTCCAGATAATTAATCTTAAGAAGTGAAAGTTGAAGAAGGTTTCAAACGATCTTAGATAGAAATACAAGTGAGAGCTATAGCGGAATTTAGTTTATGAAGGGATCAGAGCTGCTCCTTTTTTTCTGAATAGGGTTGACATGTGCGAGCTTCCAACACTGGAAGGAAAGTGCAGTATTGAGACATAAGAGAGTATAGTTGAAACGTGGGGGGGGCCAGCACGGAAGCACACTCCCTCAAAACTTGGGGAGGAATGCCATCTGGGCCACTCGTCTTCCTATCCTTCATAGATTTCAGGGGCCTATGCACCCGATCAAATGTAACCACAGGTAAAGACATAGGACACCTGAGAGGAGAAGGAGGAGGAAGAGATATGCCAGAATCGTCTAGGGTTGAGTTAGTGGAAAATAGGAGGCCGAAGAGATTGGCCTTTTCAGTTGGAGAATTAACAACAGAACCATAAGAGGAAAGGGAGATTTACAGAAGTTGCTAGAGATGTTTTTGGCAAGAGGCCAGAAAGATTTGTCAGTAGGAGAACCAAGGAAGTTAGCACACTTTCGTTTGATGAAAGCCCGCTTTGCTCGTCGAAGAGTATCCCTGCAACGATTTCTAGCTGAATGAAAATTGGCTAGAGTATAGGAGAACGAGAATTTTTTCCACCCCGATACGCAATGTCTCTAGCCTGAATGGCCAGAGAACAAGCACGAGCCATGGTTTATGAGGAGAGAAAGATTTAGTTGAAGAAGGAATGAACTTGCCTAGTCCCATCAACGGTTACAGCTTCCTCCTTATCTTTTAAATATTTATACTCCATCATTATTCCTAACTGAGGTAGCTAATTTGCTATCAATCTGAAACTTGAAACGCTTACATTTAAGTCCCTGGTCAAAATATTTTATACATATATGAAGAACAGCACTTGACCTAAGAAATCGTTACGGACCACAAACATGTCTCCTCATTTCCAGTAATTCTACTTTTCTTCTTCATTATTATTATTAAATAAGATTACTATGTTAATATTATAATATTATTATTATTATTATTATTATTATTATTATTATTATTATTATTATTATTATTAATTATTATTATTATTATTATAATTATTATTATTAATATTATTATTATTAATATTATTATTATTATTATTATTATTATTTTATTATATTTTTTATATTATTATTATTATTATTATTATTATTATTATTATTATTATTATTATTATTATTATTATTATTATTATTATTATTATTATTATTATTATTATTATTATTATCATTATCATTATCAATTTCATTATCCTTAAGTTATCATTATCATTATCATTATCATATCATTATCATTATCAATTATCATTATCATTATCATTATCAATTATCATTATATTTCATATTCATTAATCATTATTATTATTATTATTATTATTATTATTATTAAGAGACTTAAGGAATCAAAAATTTTGATCGCTTAACAGGGTTCACACTTTTTGGAAAGTCAAGGGAAATGTCAGGGAAAGTCAGGAAAAAAAAAATTGGTCAGGGACAATCAGGGAAACGTTTTAAGATATGTTGAAAGTCAGGGAAATTCCAAAGAAAGTCGGAAATTTTAAAATTTCAAAACATATGAAGAATGATCAATGGAAGTTGCTCAATTTTTTATATATTTTTTTTTTCCTTAACTGTATAATTGTGGAATAAAAGATGTATTTGATAAGTGAATGAAAAGGATGGGTGAAGGAATGACATTCCATATAATCTACTTCTATCCTGTTTCTTTCTATTTTTAGTTCACTATTACCTACTATTTCTTCCATTCTTTCGTAGAGGTTGTTTTCCATAGTTCATCCTTTTGATTGAAGGTGATTGGTGTATGGGTGTGTTTTAGACTGTATGACTTTTGACTTAATCTGTTTATATCTTTTTCTTTTTAGGGATTTATACTTTTTGAGGTGTTTTTTTTTTTGAAGGTTTGACGAAGTGATTTGGGATTTTTGTGCAGTTGAAAGTAATTTATTATTTATATTTATAAAATGACTTCAAGCAAAAAAACTAACTTTAACGACCAGTGGTTGGACGTCAAACTGAACCCACAGTTTATCAGGTGGTTGGGTAAAGGACCTGATAGTTCCAAGGCATACTGTAAAGTATGTTAAAAGAACTTTGATCTATCTAACATGGGACACCAAGCCCAAAGTTTCACATTCAAGAATGGAAACTCACAATTTGAATTTAATCAAAACTCGGCAGACTAACCATCATTGAAAAATTTTTTCGTTAATGTGTTCAATAATACAAATATTAGTGAAAAGTGTGTGCACTGAAAAATTATGCCATTCCATCAACTTCTAATCATACTCAACCGATTGTAATGACCCTGAGTGTTCTATTAATAACCAACCAAATCAGTTTATCAATCAGTTTCATCTTTTGCATTAAAGATGATGTTACAGGATCTGAAATACTATGGGCATTAAAGGTGGTGGATGATAAATGTCTTTAAACTCGTGTGCAGATATAGGGGAAACATTTAAATTAATGTTTCCAGATAGTGCGGTAGCTTCAAATTTTAAAATGGGGTCGATGAAATGTAAATATGTGATTAACCATGGACTTGCTCCCTATTTTTCTAGAAAGCAAAAGCACAATACACTCTACTTTGCAGTGAAGCTAATTTTACCCTTGAATCTTGATTAAAATCCAAAATATTTTTGGATGGTGATTGTCTTTCTTAGAGACTTGATTAGTTTTTTTCTTCTATAGTACCTGGAAATCAATGTTATGTGGAATTGTGGCAAATTATTAAATTAGACTGATATTTTCGCATGGAAATGCGACAGTGGAAGGAGGGTTTTCTATAAATTAAGCAATTTTAGTGGAGAATCTGAAAAAACATAGTCTGATTTCTCAAAGAACAGTGCACAATGCGTATTGTGCACATGAAAGTGTTCAATAAAGTTCCTATCACTCAATAAATGTTGAGAAATGTAAGAGCTGCCCATAGGAGTTAATGAAGAACATCTCAGAGTCAAAACAAGACCAAGAAGAAGAGATAATAAAAGGTTTGAAAAAACGAAAATTATCCATACTGATCTATACAACTTGAAGAGCAGAGAAAGATGTTAAACTGAATGCTTTGACAGCAGGACGATATAAAATCAAAAATTCAAATGCTTGAGAAGAAAAGTTAACCTAAATCTCCCCATTTTGGAACTTTTGTGATCACAGTGGACGTTATTCACCTAGTCCATTAATGTAAGCTTTTAATTTATTTCCTTTTTGTATAAATAAAACTGTTTACTTTTGGAAAAAATAAAAAAGGAGTGCGTTGGACGGCTATGGGGAAGGTATAGGCTGATTACTAAAAAAAAAATATTTTTTAAATTCATCCATGATGATAAACAATTTCTAAAGTAAATTTTCAATAATTTAATGTATGAACTGAGTAAATAGGCTGCAATAATGATTAATAGATATTTTATACGCCAAAAGTAACGAACACGCTGGTCAGGGAAAATTTGCGGATTTGGTCAGGGATAGCAGGGAAAGTCAGGGAAATCAAATTCAAAATTTCAGTGTGAATGCTTAAATAATTTCGGAGGGTTGAACCCTGACCCCCTGTCTACAGCCTTAAACAAATCATATATATATATATATATATATATATATATATATATATATATATATATATATATATATATATATATATATATATATATAATTATATATATATATCTGTATACATAATATATATATATATTACTATATATATAGAGAGAGAGAGAGAGAGAGAGAAGAGAGAGAGAGAGAGATAATTTTTTTTTAAATAATTTTTTTAAATAATCGTCATCGGCAATCCGTCTCGTCATCGTCAAAATTTACTAATAATCGTCACAATCGTCATCGGCAAAAATTTCATAATCGTCCCATCACTTAATATATATATATAATATATATATTATATATATAATATATAAATATAATATAATATATATATTATATATAGATATTATATATATATTATATATATATATATATATATATATATATATATATATATATATATATATATATATATATATATATATATATATATATAACATAATCCCACGTCTCCGCATTGGGCACACCAATATCACTCACAACCACTATACTGTATGTCACGGGACTCTCCTCCCATATGCAAATTTAGCCGTCGTTATACCCCGCAATCTGTTCACCATATCTTCATTGTTCCAAACTGGACCCCATTCGCTTTCGTCAATTTTCGCTACTTTATGGGTCCATAAACACCCAAAAAAAGGTTATTCATTTTATCTGAATCCTCCCACTTTAAAGTAAACTTATTTTTTCTTATCTTCAAGAACTGAATATTCTTTATAACATGCCTTTATGTAATATTAGGACTATTGTAGAAATGTAAGACTTTTTATTTAGCTTTTTAATTTTTTTGACTATTCATTTCGCCATCCAAATTTTCTTTGACACTTAAAAATAATGTATATTATAAGCCAGGAACCCACCCCAGAAGTTGATTATATCAACCTACGTGTGGCCCTTCTTGTGGCCCGTGTGCCCTCCTGTAACACTACTCAATATATAATATTATATATATATATAATATATATATATATATACTATAATATAATATAATAATATATATATATATATATATATATTATTTATATATATATTATTTATTATATATATATATAAAATATATATATATATATATATATATATATTCTATATATAATATATATATATATATATATATAGTATATATCTATATA